>OOFC01048882.1:8586-37929 GCA_900323345.1 Pseudochromis fuscus
ATTTACTTGAGTGCTGTACTTAAGTACATTTTTTGAGTATCTGTATTTTACTTGAGTATTTGTTTTTTTGGAAACTTTTACTTTCACTCCGCTACATTTCAAAGGCAAATATTGTACTTTGGACTCCAGTACATTCCCAGGAAGTGTGTGGTTACTTACTTTATATACAGTCTATGCTGGCAATGTGTTTCAGGCAGTTTGTCCAGGTAGAGTGACCGTCGCTCATGCTCAAATCAGCAGGAAGTGACCGGCAGCGGAACCGAACAATAAAGAGGGAAGACAGGAAACAGCACGGTTCTGTTGGTTTTACGTTTTTTTTTTTAATGCTAACCAGCATGTTAGCCTCTCGATGGGAAATTTGAAAACAAAAAAGCAAGACCGAACAGTCAACCAACAAAGTATTATGCACACTCTGCAGGAAGGAGTTTTCTTTTCATCAAAGCACTTTCAGATTAAAATACCACAGTAACAGGAAGTAGACGTTAGTCGGGGATTGACTCGGGCACTGAGAACAATACAGCAATGTACTGATATTAGAAAATGTCCTTTTACTTTGTACTTTAGTACTTTAACTTCAGTAACATTTTGACCAAGTAACTTTTATTTGTAGTTGAGTAAGATTTGACCATGAGTATCAGTACTTTGACTCCAGTGCTGAAGTTGGGTACTTTGTCCACCACAGGGCGCACCACATTATAAGGCTCATAGAAACTACTGAAGGCTGGGGTTGTGTTATCCATCCACTAGATGGAGCGCACTTTAAAGGCTTTTAGGTGCGCCTTATAGTGCAGAAAATACGGTATACAATATTGTACCCATATTCTTTATAATATGGGTAATTTATTATTATATTTTTTTCTGGATACATTATTACCTCCGCTAAGTGCTTGTCCGTTTGTTAGCAACAAAATACTAAGAGTGCTGCTATTTCACCACAAGAGGGCGTCAGTGTTCAGTCCACAGCTGGATCATGCCTTGGTAAAGGTTTGTGCTCTCTGGGTGCTTTCTAGTTTCATGTAATTTTGTTGGTATTTCTAACATGATCTGGAAATATGATCCTTTTGATGTATGTTTGTTTTTGTTTTCTTATTTTTTTGTTTATATTTCAGACCCCAGGAAGACTAGCTGGGGCTATTGGCATCAGCTAATGGGGATCCTTTTTAATAAATAAATATTAGCCCTCAAAGAGGAGCATATATGGGGCATGGTTAGCCCCGCCCCCTTGCTGCCTCCCAGCTCCATCTAATCAATACCTCTCTGCTTTTATTTTCTACTGTTATTGTTACATTTGGATATTAAGGTCTAAAACTGGAGGATCAGCCGAAGTGTCCCCAATGTTGCTTTTTAATTGTTAATGCATCCGTGGCGGTGGGATGAAATATTGCAGCTTTTAGTGTAAAGTTGAGCCCAAAGTAAATATTAATGACACCGGGGAGGGATTTGATTTTTTTATGAAGTGTAACACGAGATCCAGTCGTCCTCTTCCCCTCCCTAATAATTCAGGGAACTGAATGTACAGTATGTGTCTCAAGTAGATAAAATGCCATTTCAGGAGGTGGTTATAATCCTGTTTATTGAGAAAGGTCTGCTTCTCCCAAGTGCACGGATGCTGCACATTCAAACGAACGACACAAGTAAGTGAGCAGTAAATGTCAGTTTGCACTGTAGCCTTAACATTTTATTACTGCACAGTCGTTCACATGAAGGCTCTGGGTGAAAAAAAAACTTCCCTCGGTGTGACAGAGGAGGTGAGACAATGGTATGTGGTCTGACGTATGAATCCTGTGCAGGAGTTGGGCTGAGAGGGCACTTTATAATTTCAGAAAGTTGCCACAGATGATTTATCCAGCATGTCTCCTCAGCCAGCAAACCTTTCAAAGCTACATTTCCTGTAAAATAAGTGCCAAAGAGACATTAAAATCTTTACCTGGACATAGATAAATCACATAAATTTTCAGCTTGCCGCTTTATACATGGACATAACATTTTTACAGGGAGCCGTCCTAAAATGTGTGTTTATGAACAGATCAATCAATACATCTGACCTATTACCTGCAAGGGCTTGTCATGGGTACTATTTCAGGTTTACAGCCTTTCAGCGTGAGAGCTGTATTGATTGCTTCCCTTCAGGAACACTTCTGGCGTGAGGACATGAAGGAGGAAGGGGGCGGATGAAGAAATGGTTCGTCTCCTGTTATTGGAGTTGTGGGGATTTTAATCAGAGGTTTGCCAGAACCACAAGGGCACTAATGTGTGGCGCACTGTAAAACAGTACACCGGGCAGACTCCTCTCTGTCAGTGATATTGCAGCATTTAGACGATAATGTACACTGAACCAAATTATAACATGTTATATTGTTGTGTTATTTTTTTTGCTCAATCAGGTCACAATATGCAAGATTTGTTTGTGGTCATACTGAGTAATTTTTGTCTTGGGGACACACTCAACAAGCAGCGTCACCATCTCATGGCCGCTCCTTAGACTGGGGACAATAAAAAGCCGGTGCAAGCCCTGCATTTGCCGTCACTTAGGACGGTTGCAGGACGTCTAGGTGTCCACTATTCAATGATTAGTCGATTACAAAGCCGTTTCTGTTCTTCCGTGGCCAGTGTATTCACCCGACATGTCGCCCATCGAGCACATCTGGGATGTTCTGGATAGATGTGTACGTCACCGAGTACCAGTGCCATCTACGGTCCAGGAGCAAAACAATTTCATGAACTCAATGAGACAAAGATGTGTGGCACTACGTGATGCAAACGGGGGACATACCAGATATTGACTGATGTGAAAATTGGGGTTCAACCCCAGGTGTAATCGGACACCATTTTGAACATGTTGCCGGGTGCATTGTTAGTATATTTTCTTTGTTATGGGTCAGAAATTGATCATTCTTTGTTGCTGTAAATATTGATATCTACACTTGTCCTCATAAGTTTACACACCCTGGCAGAATTTGCGGGTCATTTGGGTAGTTTCTGTTGTCATTGTGACTCAAAAAGAGTACATAGTTGTTTGACGATAAATGGCTTCATCCAACCCCTAACCATGAGTAAAAAAAGTTTTTTCTCTCATCAATGACATTCTCTGAAAAATGGCCAAAAAAAATCACAAATTCGGCCAGGGTATGTAAACTTATGAGCACAACTGTATGGCAGAAAAAGGTTATAAATTTCCTTGAAAGCATGCCATGTTGCGTTTATAATTTTGCTCAGTATAATTTAAATGGGAAAAGGAAAACTCCAGTAAATATGCCGTATTTCTGCCACACAAAGGATTTAACACAAAGAGGGTTTGAGTTGTGTACTGAAAACAAAAGACATGCTTCTGTGTTGTTTGACAGTTTGGGTACACTGTGACATTTCACACCATCGAGGTAGAGGAAAAAAACACCTTCTGTGTAGTTGAGAATAAAAGATCCTCACTGTCCACACTGGTGTTAATTCACATCCTCTCTGAACGTAAAGCCGTGCACTTCAGAACAAACGATGTTTTGTCTCGCCATGGGATGCAGGCGTTTTGATGAAATCGGGCCCAGTGTGTCTGAAGCGTCACGGTCAGAGGGATGCCTACCTATGCAGTGAAACGCTCAGCAGTCGTGTGCTGTCTGGCTCGGCAAACCATGTTATCTTTCAGATCGCTGATTCCCACGGATAAGCGTTGTGTGTGTTTCCAGCTCCTCCACTATAGTCAAACAAAGTAGCACAGCTAGTTGCACGTTAGCACAGTGTTTTTTTGTGTTTTTTTTGGGATGCAGTTCACCGAGCATCACCTGCCTCCAAAGATGGAAACTGCTGCGTGCTGCAGTCCTTCACGAAGCTGCGCTAATTGTTCTTCCTGATATTGGATTTAGTTTAGCAGCAATTGGTCGGGATGCTAAACAACGTAGAAAATAAAGGACTCAGCAAAACAGAGTTGCTCGCGGCGCACAGACACACACCTGGCTGTCAGTGGTTAAGAGGAAAGAGTAGAGGCTGGAAATGTAAACGCTGAGGAAACATCACATGATGATATTGTATAGCTGCTGAAAATGCTGATAGAAGCAATTACGTTAACAATGAAGAAATGAAAGGAGGGGGGGAACAAAAAAAACAAACCAATCAACACCGCCGCTGTCCCCCTTCCTCAAAATACAGCCAAAATTTGTCATCAATCAATTTCATCTCCATTCCCCGTGAAGTAACTGTGAGCTGGAGCCAGCACGCTGCAGAAATAAACATCACAAACTCGCTCAAAAGAGATTCTTCAAAGGGTCTTTCAAGCCAAATGGATGGATGAGGAAAATTTGTCTGACTGAGGAGGAGGAGGAGGAGGGAGGAGGAGGGGGAGGGGGGTGTCTCTAAACAAGTGGCACTAAAACAATATTTACATTATTTACTTTTTTCTTTCATGCACTGATGCTACTCGAGATGCAAACCCTTACATCTGAGATCAGTTTCTACTCTTAGTACGACTGATATGCAAGGTTTATTCTTTACACTGTGAGCCACAAACAACAGTATTATCCCAGTGTTCATTAGTAAGGAGTATTTATTTTTACCAGTTGCTGTTTCTACAGACAGGAGGGATCATGGATGAGATGTTTTTAACAAGATAAAAGCCTTTCATCATAACTTCATGATACAACCATAGACTGTGTATAGAAATAGATGCAGTAACCAGGTCAATGCAGAAGAGCAAAAAAGTGTAATACCACTGATGGCCACTAGATGCTGGCTCCAAAACACTCAACATCATGGGTGGCTGTGGCTCAAATGGTAGAGCGGGTCGCCTGTGAATCATAAGGTCACGGGTTCAATCCCTGACTCCTCCTGTCCACATGTTGAAGTGTCCATGGGCAAGACACTGAACCCTTGGGACCTAGCTAGCTAGCCACCTAGCCTAGGTTTTGAAAGCGCTAAAAAAATGTACTCCGTTTACCATAAAATACTTTACAAGTCACTCTGATGTCATTACTTTTATCCACCATTCAGTAGATGTTGGTTTGGATATTGGTTTGATTGATCAGTGTGATATCCAGTGAGATAAGTCCTGAACTCCAGTCCAGTCCAGCATTGAACACTGTGCTGAGCTTCAAGGTTCAGACCCGCCTCCTGACTCCTCCCTTCAAACCCAAATATGGTCACTTCTGGGTAAAAACAAATCACCACGCTGACATTCAAATCCCACACTCCTGGTAATAATAGCTTGGTTTATAATACAGCTTATAGTGAGGTACCAATTTTTTCAAAATAAAGCTACTTAAAAACACGCAAATGATTTTACTGTTTCTTACAGTTGAATAAATTATGAAGAACAGTTTTATACACAGGGCCTGTCCACTTGTTTGTTTTTTAATCTTTATGTTCACACATCTATTTCATCTTGTTAAGGTTGTTCCCAGCCTGTTACCCTTGTCAAAAAACATGTTTCATTCTGTCACTATTTTCACAAAATAACTCCACTTTCACATCTCTGTACAGCTCGATAGCTGAACACACTGTGGGCCTTTGTGAAGTTTTTTTTTTATCTTCCAGCTCAGAAAAGTAATTGTCTTGACTTACACTCCTGATTCTTTTATATTCTTTTAAATGTACCTACCGTTATAGTCGGGTATAATTGTTCTAGTCCATTTTATTTTCTGAACCAATGAACAGGATACATTTTTTAAGCATTTCATTCTCTGAAGAAAGGAGCCACACTTTGCCCTCAGTGAAAATATTCCCAGTCGGAGCAAGACAACTCCACAACATTTTAATCGTGGCTGTAATTGATAGGGAGGACCGTCTCTGTGAATTAATGAATCCAAAAGGGGCCCTTTGATGTGAGCAGGACTGTGACATTCAGATTTGTGCTTGACTGAGTCTGAACCAGATAGCTCCTCAGAAATAGCTGACTTTGGCATTGGCTGGCCGTCATCCATCACATTTGATATCAGACTGCAGACAGGTAGATTAATACCCCTGATACAGATTCTGAGGGAGATCCAACACAGGGAGCAGGCCGTTACTTCAGGTCAGATCACGGATCGTGGATTTAATTAAATCTAAATGTATAATGATTGTCAGGTGTATGTATCTATTTATGTTTTCAAACTGTAAAATACGGTGATGATTGTGTCATTTTAAACTGGACAGGCCACCATCCAATGAGATCCTAAAGTCCTGAACTCCAGTCCAGTCCAGCATTGAACACTGTGCTCAGCTTCAAGGGTCAGACCCGCCTCCTGACTCCTCCCTTCATACCCAAATATGGTCACTTCTGGCTAAAAACAAATCACCACGCTGACATTAAAATCCCAAACTCCTGGTTTCAAAATGTAAGCATGTAACACACAACTGACTTCACGTCCATTCTGTATAAAATCTATCGACACAATCAGGCATTTTAGAAATAACTTGACTTATAATACAGCTTATAGTGAGATACAGACATTGAAATAATAATAAATACTTTTCTAAGTGTGTAGTTTTAATTTTACATGAAATCTTGTGTAATTTCTGCCTTTCAAATGTTTAAAAATATCTATTAGCATTGATTAAAGTGATAAAAAAACAAGAAAAGAGTTGAACTAATTCAAGATTTCTTGAACTGACAAATAAATCTATGTAAAATTACACAACCACTGCTTCATTTCCACTGCCACTGTGTCAAATTTTAGAAATTTATTTAAAACAGTTTAATTTATTAAATGCAAATTGGAAATATTTTTTACATTTGTGAATGACTTCCTGTCATTTACACTTACATGTTTTACATTAGATGTGTAAATTCCCATTTGATTTTTGTAATTTCAAATTAAAACACCCCCAAAAAAAATCTTTAATAAGAGTAAAATGATTGATGTGGTTCTCTGTGTCTCCCCTTCATGTGGTTGTACATTCGTCTCATTGTCTCCACACGGGAGGAAGTGACTGACCCTGCAGTTGTTGGACCCTCTGCAATAAAATATGCTGCTAAGCTAGCTAGCTAGCAGATAGCTGACTGAGTCTCCTCTGGCAGGTACTGCTGTCTCTCACTGACACTGTCTGGGTGCACGTGTTGCCACGGAGACTGACCTTGTGACCTTTCCAACCAATACCTAAATATAACTCCTCTTTCTTTTGCTGATGTATTTAGATATAACTACACTTTACTGAGATATGAGTGCCATTAAATTCCTTCTAGTCATCACAGTAAGGCAGTATAATAACAGCAGATGGAAAGGAGAGGGAGGCTGGCTATTATGTCACTCCTCAATATGATAAAATTAGCAGTTGGTCCAAGCAAATGTAAATTGCAGCGGTTGCTTGCCGCTCTTGATCTCTTTAATAAGGTTAAGGGAGCGGACTCAAGGATTACTCCTGATGCAGCTAAAGACAGATGGTAATAGGACATGACCTCAATAACTGCCGAAAGCTGACGGTGTTCAGACTGCAAAAGAGATCATCCAGCACTGGAGAGGATTCAGCAGCCAGTGGAGAAACAACTTAATTGACTTAAAAAAGGCATATTATTACACTATGCTAAACAGGCACACGCACAATCGTTTCATCAACAGGTACGCCGCGGAGAGATTTGCCAGACTACTGGAGCAGGTCAGAACAAATCCAGTTTTGCACACACTGCTCTTAAGGGGGACTTACATCATTAGCTGGATGAGGCTTCATGGTTTTGGACATGGTGTACCTCAAGGCAGAGTGCATTTTGGCACATTTACGAGAGCTTGGCAGCACAGTGTACCGTATAGCCTTTGGGAAAAAGTACATGCTCCAGACAACACGGGCTCGAATCGGCGCTAAGATGGACCTCTGCTCTCTTATTGGCGGAGATTTATGTTCAAAGTCAGTCAAGTGGGAAAGAAAGGTGACCTTCACAGTGAGCGCCTCCAACAATAACATTAACACGCATGTTCACAACATTGCTGCTCGAAACACAGATTTTGAATCCAATGGAGAGCTCCCAGAGCGAGGGGGGATTTTAGCATAGAGCTTGTTATAACGGAAAAGGAAACACTTTATTCTCCCAAAGATAAATCATTCATCCGGTGATTGACCTCTTGGTGGGGCAGTGATTCTAAAGGGATCCTGACCTGTCAAAGCTGATTTGTTTCAAATGTCAACGCCGCCACAAAGGTGCCCCGACTTGAACTCTCTGTGATGAGAGAAGTTAGCAAGGAAGAGGAAAAAAGATTTACCACCAGAGATGGAATTTAGCAGTTCAGCATAAACTCAATTTATCATCAGCGCATTATCCTACCCTCTCCTAGAAGAGTAGGGGGGGAAAGAGCGGCGGCGCTTCTTCGATTAATGACCCTTCCCAAGTGCATCCAAAGGCATAAAAATGTTTTTCCCTCTGCATGCCTCCCTCACAAACAAAATAAAAAAAAACACACCTCTCCTTATATCCTCACTGATGTATAGTTTGCTAAAATTCCTGCGCGACAGATTAATTTCCTTTAACATTAAAAGCAGTTATTACTCAGTGTTTGTTTGGATTATTTCTTAAGCCAAAGAAAAATAAAAACCTGAAACAGCATATTGACCTGTTAAATATCCACTGTGGGAAAAGAAGTTGTTTAAGGTTCAGCCGAGGGAGAAATACAACACGTCGAAGTGTACGGTTAAATGAAAGGGCTGCTAGCAGACCTGATAGATACTCTCATTCATCCATGAAACCCACCACACTTTGTCAAGTGTCAAATTACACAGCAGCAGAAAAAAAAAAAAAAAATCCATCCTAAGCCCTGCAAAAACGTGAATGATCTTTTACTATGAAGTCAATTTTTTAACCATGTGAAGAATGAGAATTGTCGATGCGAGGGGCGGTAAATTAATTTGTGGTATTTCTCAAGATCTATATCCTGGGATATTTGGTGTAACGTCTGTGAAACTGCTCAAAATAACAAGCGGTAATAAATAAATATTGAAGATACCTGCGAGCAATGGGTGGGTGTTTTTTTTTCCCACCTTGTAATGAATCTAAAACAGCTTTGTAATGTAAAGAAAAACAATCCAAATAATGCTAAAATGCTTGAGTTCACAGTAAGTAGACTCCACAACGAGGCCCTACAGAGAAAAAAAAACCACACAACAGTCAGTGAAAATGCCAACAAAAAAACTGGGAAAATATTCCAGGTCCCAGCAGATTTTTAAAGGCCCTGATGATCCTTCCCGGCTATACTTGGGATTATTTCCGGAGTTGGCAGTTCATCACACTTGCATGCGGGAGGTGCTGAGGGCGAGAGACTTGTCAGGAAGGCGTTCTGCTGCCAATTAGTATCAATCGGCAAGAAAATAAGGGCTGCACTGTTGCAATTTTTACAGGGGGGGCTTTTTTTTTCTCCAGCCACCCCGTCCCTCGCAGCTTTGCTCCTTTAGCCCCTTTATCTGCGTGATCAAACCTCCTAACGGTCTGTAATCTGTGACACAGAGAGCTTGATCAAACCACTTTGTGTGGAATTATATTAATTATCACTCATTTGCAGGGTGGGAAAAAATAAAAGATCTAAAAAAATCAGAGGAATTTTGTGAAGCAGCTTTGAAGGAGGCTTTTATTTTGGAAGGTTCTTTATGATGTCACCTGTACATGGGCTTAAAATGAAGGTGCAATCGCCACATGAGTCTAGTGATGGTGCTAATATGATGGCTAATGCTAATGCACCAAAGGCTAGCAATCACAGAACAATTGTTTTAGCTAATTCGAGTGCATTTTACAGCTGGCGTTTGTGACCACTTGCATGGCTACAGAGCAGTGTTTAATGAGTGGATTGTGTACTCACAGACACATAATGCTGATGGTGCTATACACGTTCCTGCTGTTGGTTTTGCACAACCAGCAGAAACGCACAAAGAAAAGTAGTAAGGACATAATACAAGCAGGAAATGAAAGGACTACGGGATAAAAAACAGATGTAAACAGTGTCGAATTTAACATAGATAGATAGATAGATAGATAGATAGATAATTCTACCTTAGCTGGGTCGTCTCTGTGAGGCATACCAGCCCAAGTCCGTTCATAACATAATAGCATCCTACTCAGTTTTGAGTCAACACAAAATCCAAATATAGCTTCATGTGGTTGAGATCCTCACATACCCACTTAGAATCATCTCCTCACTGTTTCCGCAACCATCATCATAAACTGCAAAAATAGACCCACTGTATCAACTGGGGACTGTCAGTAACAGTCCAGAGGTTAAATTTTAATGAGAATTTGGATGTGCCTCTACTCTAATTTTACTACTAAACTAAAACGATGTGGGCTGCGTGGGAGGGTAGCTCTGCGCTAATACGGGGTCAAGTGTATTGTCACGGGTTGACGCGGACACACAATGTGCTGTTCAACCTACTGCTACCCCCTATTAGATACTGTGTCGATCTTGTTATATTTGCCGGAGACCCAAGAGTGATTGGCTCTGGGGACACCCTAGGTGCATCGCATGCCAGAAAGCAAAGGAATAAACAGCTCCAACTATGGATGAATGCTTCACCCTCTTGTCTCCTGTGTATTCAGTGAAAGCATGCTGCCCAGTTAGCAGGGAGGAGGGGGAGAGGATTTGTCTGTAAAGGGAGCGTTGTGTAGGAGTTGGAAGCATCCCTTTTTCTGGTAATGTGCTTAGCATTTTGTGCCTCTGTAATGCTGTTGTAAGCCAAGCTGGAGATGAGGAACTCTTGTGTCCATTTGCGAGTGTGCCAGACGGCCGTGTTTGCATTGATGCTGTTGTGACACACTGTTGCCGAAAATAATGCAAATGTTGCCTCAAAGAAATGATGTTGGGGTGAAGTAGATAAGGAAGTAGCATAAAGACTGGAAATGGGTGAAAAGTGATTCTGCCCAAAGGTAAAAATACACTTATGGTGCATTTACACTCGTACCTACTCGCTTCGCTTCGCCTCGGATCGCTCAGGATCGGCCCCCTTCGGTTGCATTAACATTGCCGAGGATCGTCCCTCCTCTGTGTAGCTGGCCGTCATTCGTAACGTCATCTTTTATGCGATTCTTTCATTTCTGACCGCGCTGTCCAGCCCCCGCTGAATTTTCTCATCGGCGACTAACGACAGAAAGGTTTGTACCTCGTCCTGAGTCCATGGGCAAGGATTTCTAAAACGTCTGCATGGTTTGCCGAAGACTTAAAAATGCCCGCGGACAGATTACGTGCACAGTGATGACCCAACGACGCAGTGACGTCTCCGACCAATAAGATTTTAGTACCTGCTCCGACCTGACCGGGTACTTTTTTTGTAACCGCAGGAGAGGAGGTACGAAAAGTTGTACCAGGTACCAAGTTCGAGGTACTTTTTTGCCAGTGTTCGCCAAAACCGAAGCAAAGCGAACGAGTAGGTACCAGTGTAAATACGCCAATACTAACCAACCTGGGACTTCATGTTTGTGTAACAGATACAAAAACAGAAGGTAAAGTGACAATTCAGCTCTCTGTAAGTACATATTTCTGTATTTAGATGTGCTGGTAGGTGGATTTTGTTGGGCCAGCTGTTTCCCCCCAGCTTCCAGTCTTGAAGCTACGCCACGATAACCAGCTGCTAATTCTATCTTTATATGGACTGATACACGTCCCAGGAGTGGTATCAATACTCCAATATCTAACTCCTGGCTTGAAAGGAAATGAAACGTTAAACTATTCGTCTAAAGTCCAATTCTCCAATTTCTGCGGAGCCTTTAATGTGGATTGTTTGATAAGACCATCAAAGTGGCACTTTGCCAATAGCCAGCACATCAATAACCCTGTAAGTAAATGTGACTGAGCCCTGTTATATCACTTCACCCTTAATATCCAGCTCCTGACAACATCAAATGAAAGGAACAGTGACTCACAATAGAAGCAAAAGATTATTGAAGAAGTAATTAGATTTTTATCTGGCAAGATCGGCCTGATATAATCCATCAACAACTGAGTCATCTGTAGTTGTTAGAAATAATCAAGTATAACAAGTAATCATCATGGTGTCTTTAAAGCTTTTTTTTTCTACTTCGGGACAGGTTGTGAGATGGGGAATAAGTTAAGGAGGAGGAATTCTTTATGTTAAGATGACAGGTCAGTTGCCCTGGGTACAACACCACCTCCTCTACTCTGAACTTATAAAATATTCAGCTTCAGAGGAAGACAAAGGGACCACTCCAGTGACATCGACCAACACGAGCCGCTCCCTGTGGCCCTGCCTGCGATGTGTGACTGCACCCGGACACCTCCTGGCAACCTCCTGAGCTATAAACTGACCCCCGGTGCCACTCCAAAAAAAAAAACAGTAACAGACTGATCATTCGTTTTTTTTGAGCGGGAATATTAAGCTCCACGCCACAGAGCGCTCGTGACTGGTGAGATGATGACTCCCGGGCAAAGGTGATTGGTCCCGACACCAGATTTATTCCGCAAAGAGCTTTCGACAGGTTTTATACTCCACTGCATGCTGGATCAAAATAAAAGACACGGCGTCTGTGAGAGTACAAATTGTTTGGAGATCGACTGAAATGGATATGTCACACAGAAAGCCGTCACGCGATCCGTCAGCAGTGTATAATTTGCAGATGTCTTGTTTCTATCAGTTCAATATCATGACTTCCTTTTTCTAATACCCGCACTGACAAGAAAATATAACATCTTTCATTGTGTCAGATTCTTAAGCGAAGGTGCCATCCGACAGCCTAAAAGCTAAATCCATCGGCGGTGTCACTCAAACGCCGTGCATTCTGGGAGGCGGTTTAGATCGCTCCTCGAGTTCGCTGCTTATGATGTATGCAGCCGGTGTTTTGGCCCAGACTGTTGATATTCTGAGACTGCTCTGCCGCGGCAAATTGTCCTTGCAGAAAATAAGAAAAGTAGTGCGCTTAAACTGTTTTGTGCCCCGAAAAAAAAAAAGCCATTGTGTTTGGCTCAGCAGGAGTCAACAACACACAGCGAAAGAGAAGGAATTGATTTGTCTTTTACTGTAAGTCAACAGTAATTGACTGTGGTTGAGTACTTAAAACACGTTTCCATCCGCAGAACTCATCAGGAGTGAGGGAATTAGTGGCGGTGGGTCGTCTTTGTGTGTGCGTTGAATGAACGAGCTCGGAGTCGGGCGTAGCGTTAATGGCTGATGCTTTAAACGCTCCGGTTTAAAGCAGGTGTGTCTTTGTACAGTACATTAACCTCAATTTCAGAGGTTTCCGATTTAGAAACAGGGATGATCTGTTTTTATAAATGTATATTAGTCTGTTAATGTCCTAAAACCAAAATATCAGACAACCTTGTACTGCTTTTTTTTTTTTTTTTAGCTATTCGAAATTTTTCAAGTTAAAAGTTTACCACTTATTAAAAGTATGTGGCTGTCGTTTGATGGGATTTAATGGGATGTAATATGTGACATCACCTCTTTCCACCCACTTCACAAATACAAAAATCTCTCAATCACAAAATGTTCCAACTCTCCCATGAAGCATTCAAGAAAAAAAAAGAATATATAACATCATAATCTCTCGGGTTTTATTACTGTACATCTTTAAACGCCAAAATAAAAGCATATTGAATTCAAGCAAAAGTCGTGAACTACACAAAGTTTTCAAAGTTAGCCAATGACAGCCTCTATATTAAATGTTCGAACTCTCCCATGAAGCTATTCAAGAAAAAAAAAAAATATAACATCATAATCTCTCAGGTTTTATTACTGTACATCTTTAAACGCCAAAATAAAAGCATATTGAATTAAAGCAAAAGTCGTGAACTACACAAAGTTTTCAAAGTTAGCAAATGACAGCCTCTATATTTCCCTAATTGTGCCTGTTAACTTTTTGTTGTTTCAGCACTCCCATGAAAACTTCTGCAATTAAAAGATCCAAAAAATAGATAGCTGTGATAAGATGTCCTTGGCAGCAACAATGACCATCTTTGATCTTCCCGCGCTGCTCTCTTGGAGGAACGACTGGAAGTAGCTTGTTAATTCTGCAGCCCTGTGTTTCTCCAACATTAGGCTGTGATTCATCTCCCTGCTCTGTGGCTACTAACCCCCTCCTCCCCACCATCCTTACACTGCTTTCCTCACACTGGTGTCCTTTTTCCACGGGCCTGCTCGCTAGCTAGCGCCTGCCGATGTTTATCATTGGTTCATTAGGGCACAAAATGGCTGCCCATTCCCCCTACCAGCCATCTCCTGACACAGTTTTCGTAATTGTCCAGAGACTTTCACTTGCAGCTTTTCCGACAATGCAATCGTTACACAATCCTATACAGTGCACCACTCATATTGTTCTCTCCCTCTTGCATAGCTTTTACTTTTGACTGTGACGCATAAATTACACTGCTTTAAAAAATGCTTATTACTTTGAATGCCAAGGCTGAATTGTTGCTCTTGTCAGCAAAGTGATCAAAGAGGCGTCTTTCTGTACAGTATTCAAATCTCCCAGCTTTTAATTGTGCTGTGTACAGAGAGCGTTTCGAAAAAGGCTGGCGGTGGCATTCATTTTGTTGTCGTTCATTCACGAGTAGGATGTGTTCTGGCACAATATTTACGCACTGGGTAACATCAGCATCATTTGTACTGTGCCTGTAATACTGAGATGATATTTGTTCAGCTCAATTTCCTCATCCAAAGCAAAATACTCTTCAATATTTCTATTTACTCGCATTTGCATACTCGCTAATCATCCGACATTGCACAGGTAGAAGGGAGATACTCGGAGTAAGGTTTTATTTCCTCTGCTTTCCATAGCAAAACTATGAATCAGTATTTCATAAAATAGTGATGCCTCTGCGCTGCCAGAGGTGGGTGAAAAAGTCTGTATAAAAAAAACAAAAGTTCTCCCATAGACACACACAAAAAAAAACTTTCCAACAATTCCTCAGGCCTGTCTGGATGTGAAAGATTCTCTTGTTGTTTGAACATGGCTTTTACACTGCTATCATCCTTCAGAGATACTACAATATGCTGCTTTGTCTCGGGGCCTGAGTCTTCTGGAGATAAATGCCAGATGCTAAGAATGCAGGTATAACAAGAAAAGCAGAGCTGGACCTCTCACTCAGGTTCAGACAGAACCAATATCCCTGAGCATTCAACAGGGGAGCTGGCATAAATAAAAACGCTGGAGTGGGGAATAGATTTCCAAGGGAACACACTTGGGTAGAGAAGAGAGGACACCCCCTTGAAGGGCTCTCGCCTGCTTGCTTGCTTGCTTGCTTGCTTGCTTGCTTGCTAGTCCGCCTGTCACCCATCCTCAGCACGTCACAACAAAGTGGAAGCCATTCCATATTCGACTCCAATTGTCTTGTGAGTCATTACATTCCTCTCAACATCGAGCCCATTTCACCGCTGACACGGCGCGCTGTCACCGCTGAATCGCATTGACATTCACAAAGTCATTCTCCACTGGGACCCGATGCTTTTTACATATGTGTGGATCCATGTTTGTGTGAAAAACACAGCGTCGACTCCTGAGCGGACCACGGGTGGAAACAGTCGGGAGGCACCTATTACGGCTCTTTAGCGGTCGCTCACTGGAGGCTGTAGAGCACTCGCCGACTTAATTGAAGTATTTCCATAGATTCGCGGTGATATTGCCGGGCATGGCCGTTTGGGTGACCTATTGAGCGACGTGAGACTGCAGGAATACTAACCTGTGGGGCCTTTACATGTGGATGTGAGCAACAATTAATCCATTATGCATGAACTTCCTCCTGGGATGGGCAAAGAGGAACTTGGCCAGAATACCAACATAGCATTGCTGTGTCTCCGACCACTGTACCGGATAAAAAACCACTCGGATAGAGTCTCATCACCTTAAAAAGACAACTGAATCAATGTAAAGGTAGTGCTACACTGATGGATGATGGGCTGTTGTGCAACGTAATGAGTCCAAAGCTGCAAAAAATATCAGTCGTGATGCAAATGGTGTGATATAACTGTCAGTATGATGGGAAGCCGGCTTCAAAATCTCTTTTATTTCATGAGGAAATATTAACTGTAAGGATGGAAATACTCACTCTCACAAAATGATTGATAAAATATTGTACTTTTTATAGTTTAGTGGGTCACCAAAGTCCTTGTTTGACGAATTGCTGACGCTGACAGACCATTTATATTATAGAAAAACTAGACCGTGAACTCAAGGTGATTTTTCTTATTCTACCTACTGTTTTTGTCCCACTTATGGCAGAATAATACCATCAACTAGTTTGAAACACATCTGGACGATCCCTCCATTGCTTCCACTAGGCATTGGTTTTTATCCATTTGTCCACACAAATCAATTAGTCTTAAAAGTAGACTCGCCATGGTAAGTCATCGTGATATTAGCGTATCATTAAAATTAAAAGGGGCGGTAGAGGGGTAGAGTGGGTCGCCTGTGAATCATAAGGTCATGGGTTCAATCCCCAGCTCCTCCTGTCCACTTGTCGAAGTGTCCTTGGGCAAGACACTGAACCCTAAGTTGCTGCCGGTGGTGGCTAGCACCTTGCATGGTAGCTCTGTAGCCAATGGTGTGTGAATGGGTGAATAACTTGCACTTTGGGACCTAGCTAAGGTCATGAAAGTGCTATAAAAAAGTGCTCCATTTACCATTTAAAGAGCATTTTATTGTGAAAAGCCTGCATTGTGTTGCAAAAATGCATAAAGTAGCTTTACTTTCCTAGTACACGATCACAAGTTAATGTAGCACAATGCTAGGATAAAATAGACATGCATAGACAGCCCGACTGGTTGTACACTATATCTGTGCAACAAACTCTACTGCTGTGAACTGCTGTTACACTTTATATGCAGATACACGTGAATTATTAAAGGAAACACCAACTGCCTTTTATTAATTTATATCTACGCGCCAACACCATGTAGCCATCTTACAAGCCTTGTATGAAAATGTATGCGACATCTCAGTAGAGGTGTCCCACAAACACCACGACTGATGCAGGCAGGGATACCGTTCAGAGTTACAAGTCTCTTGAGAAGTTGTATAGATAGTTTCTAAAATCTACTGTAAGTTTTTCCACACTTGAAGCAGCGCAGGGCTAAACATAAATCCCAATCACTATGCTATTTTTGTGAAGGTACCGTCGAACATCATGGGAAATGAGCTTTCACTATTACAAAGATGACTTTTCCCTTTGTGCTGTAACGGTGCTAATGCCTGTAGGTGTATCATGTACCACAGGAGCCAGGGGGCATCATTAAAAAGTTGAGAATTATCTATGGATCACAATGAAAATTGTCTCCAGTTCATTTAGTTCTTCGCAGCACATCTGGACATGTTTAACCTATTCCACTGAGCACCGAGTGTAATCCATGGGGCGTCTAAAAATGAACTTCAAAGAGGACGGCTTTTTTTTTTTTTAAAGATATCCTGAAAAAAAATCACACAGAACAGCATGAATCAGAAACCCAGTTAAGGTTGGGAGAAAAGCGTAGGGGTGGAAAAGCATGAGGTTCATGTGAGTCAGTGGAAGTGGAGAGTCCTCCTGCAGACAGAGGTAACAGGAAGTTAATGTATCTCAGTCGCCAACAATAAGCCAAGGCTGCACAAGTAAAGTAGTAGTAAAGTTTCGAGTGAGAATTTGGACTCTCAGTAAATCAAAATTGAGGGCTTGTCATGAAATATTACTCACAGTAGCACGCACACTGCCTCAGCATGTGGAGAATTCAAGATGCTGAGATGCAGTTGCTACGATGGTTAATTCGGGTGGTTGGAAAAAAAATGATTTAACGACAGTAACCCATTGGAAAATTACAAATAATTTAGAGAGTGTAAATCTCTGCCAAGGCATAATCCAGCTGTACAGATGCTGGAGACACAGTGTTGCCCTGTAACACAAACCATTCACCAAATATAAGAGAGAGGGAGTTTGGGGAGTTTACATTTTTTGGACAGGATCGCATCATCTGACCTTGACCAAAATGTAATAAAGTGATTGTTTGAGAAGAAGAAGAAGAAGAAGAAGAAGAGGAAGAAGAAGAAGAGGTGGAAGAAGAAGAGGAAGAGGAACAAGAAGAGGAAGAAGAGGAAGGGGAAGAACAAGAAGAAGAGGAAGAAGAAGAAGAAGAGGAAGAAGAAGACGACTAAGAAGAAGGAGAAGGACGAACAAGAAGGACAAAGAAAATGAGATTTGCTCAGTAGCTTTTTACCGTAATGTTACTAATAGACAAACCAATGTGGAGGTGATAGTGTCAGCCTCTTCATACTGGGATGCAGTAAAGATTAGTTCCCCACCAAATGTTGACATCAACTTGGACTACTGACAATGTCTGACTTTTTTTTTTTTTTTTTTGAAAGATGCTGTAACTTGTGAACTTGTCCTTTGCCATGTCAGCGGCCGGTGATGCAACATGAGGTTAACAAGGACGCCGCAGAGCTGTTGCTGAATGTCTAAGTGCATTCTCAGGGATGAGCACTCGCAAATCATTCAATGCGACGCACCAAATCCAATGCACGACTGCAACTAACCCTACTTTCACTTCTATTATCCCTCAGTTTGTTACAGTGATTGCATTTGCACATGGGCACCTTGTGTACTTGTGTGAGACCGACTCAGAGCAGCATTACAATCAATCAGACACCCAGTCATTTTAAGCTGCAGGTAGACTTTTTTTGTGTACTTATGTGTGTGTGTTAATTTGCAGAGGTCCCAGGAAGGAGGCTGGGGAAGGTGGTTAGTGTGCGGGTGGATGAGGGTTATAGTGCAGAACTACAGAGAAGAGTTATTGTTAGCTCTCGCCATGTCAGCTGTGGCAGTGAAGAGGCCAAAACAGCTGCAGTCTATCCACCCTCAGCACCCTCTGCCTCTTTATCCCCACTCCCCCCGCTCCTCCTCCTCCTCCTCCCTCCGCGCTCCCACCCAACATCAAAGGGAGTCTGTGACACGGCCTCGGCTGAGCTGTCCGGTTGGCTGGAGCTGCTGCGCTCAGGGCCATCTACGGTTTGATACTGTATGAACATCCCACAGTGAAGCTGGAAAGCCACCAACTTTGTTCTTTCATTTTAGTCTCGTCATCTTCCATCCGGTGCTCTGGCTCTCAGACACACACCAGCATGCCCCTGATTCCCCTTTGCTTCTGTTTCTGTATCTCAGAGATCACGGCGCCGCAGATTGTGTAATAGCCACTCGCTGGCATCGCTGTCCGTCTGAGGGACGCGGGCTAAAACCTGCACAAACCGCTCTCTGATCTGCACTAAAGAGGAGGCTTGCGAGTGAATGATTGTGTGGCTGAACAGGCCCATGGAGCCAACCATGCAACAGCTCTGTTAGAGGGATAAGTCACCTGTGTAATCCTGTACCTGGATACAGAGCGTGTGTTTTCCGTAACACTGCAAATTTCTTTGGAGGCCAACTTTCTAGAAGTTGTACTTTCTGTGAAAACCATGTCAAAGTTCTGTCCCTATGTGGTTCACATTGTTCCCGGCTTTCAGCTTAAGGGACGGGAGGTCACTTCGGTACAACTGAGAGAGTCACAGTGTTTCTCTGAGGGAGGCGCCGGGGCACTGGGCCAGTCAGGCACCTGCTGGGAAGATGAGAACGCACCTGGGGTTCAGATTCGGGCGTGTGTGTTAATATTTGTGAGTGTTACTGTGCAGGACTGTGTGTGTGTGTGTGTGTGTGTGTGTGTGAGGGTTAGAGAGTCTACCTCGGAGCTGGATTTTAGACCGATGCTTAAACTGCTTAAATCCTGCAACTAGAAGACATTTCATATTTATGACAGCTGAGGTTTGATCTATTTAACAGTGGTAAATTTTAAAATCCAGAAAACAGCACTGGGTTTTATGAGTACTACCTGTAATGATACTTGATTGTAATCCATTTGCACAGACAGTATGTAAATCCCGGCTTGTATCTTGTGTAAAGATAAACATTAAATTAAAAATGGAGGGAAATTTGACTCCTATAAGATACTGAGCTAAATAACATCAACTGTAATTCAACCTGAATTTTTCTCCTCTGTGGGATTACACCATGTTGAAGCCAATAATGTAATAACAGCCAATAATGAAATAACAGCCGATAATGTAATAAATTTGCCCTTTTTGAAATGTAATAGTCCAATAACATAATAACTGGCCAATAACACAATAAAAGTCCTGAACCGATAACGTCATAATTTTTGGCCAATAACGAAATAATTTTTTATGTTATTGGCTGCTGATTACATTATTGGTCTGGTAAAAGAAAAAAAATTTGCAAATGTAATAACTGAGTCAATAATGTAATAAATCATTATGTTATTGGCCAACAGTTATTACGCCATCGGTTCAGGACTTTTATTACGTTATTGGCCTGTTACATTTCAAAAAGGGCAAAATTATTACATTATCAGCTGTTATTACATTATTGGCTTAAACACCATAACACTCTTACTGAATAATGTTATGGCTCTACCACTGGAAACTGGAAATAAATAAATAACCACAGTTTTGTGCATGAAGCAGCATTTGAAAAAAACAATAATAATTCACATTATCTGAGTTGTTGTCAAGAGCCATCAAAGTCTGATTTGTTGCTACAGAAATTCACAGCTGTGATGAACCCAAATTGCCACTGTTGCTGTGAGTTTGGGAGGACCTCTGTTTGTTGAGAGTGTGTGCATCCCACACAAAGTCAGCCACGAAAACTATTCATTTTTTGCCAAAACGGTGAGTAGTTTTAATAAATAGTTGTCATCAATGAACTTTTACTCCTCCCACGGATTGTCTGTACGAGTCGCTGCCTGAATCCTGGCAGGTTGGGACATATCCGGGTGATAATACACATTTACTCTTAGGCTTGAAACTAACCACGAAGGACACAGGAAGTAAAGACGTACTTAGCATCTGCAGGTAGGAGAGTGATCATCCATGGTTTATCTCATTGGATTGAGATAACATGGGTGCAGAGAGCATCGCAAAACCAGTACATTTTATATTCAATGCAGAATACATGAAAAGATTATAAAGAAGTGCACATCAGCAAAAAAAGGGGATGGCTTTTACTCTCTGTCACTGGACTTTTTTTTTTCCTCCGCAAAGGGAGACTGTGAGGCTTGGGATGGGAGAATCGTGCTGTCAACTCTTCTGACATTGCTACAGGATGATCGATGGCGAGGTGCGAGCTTAGCAACCGAAACGACAGGTACAGTATTATTGGATAGACGCGGGCCAGAGAAAGAAAGATATGTTCAAGGGACATTGCTCGGCTAAAAACCAGATCTCTCTCTTTGTCTCGGCGAGCGTCAAAAATGTAATGGAGTTGCTCTGGCCTTTCATTAATTAAATTTCAACACCTACATAATTAAGCTGCTACTTTAATGAAATCTCTCACGCTCAGGGCTGTGAAGAGAGAAGAGAGACGGCATCTATGCAGCGATAATGAGGGAGAAAATGTTAATCTATAGGCAAAATCTTAACAAGGTGTTAAAATACAAGATCTTCATTTTCAGTTAGGAGGAACATAAAAGGTTCGCACAGCTTTTGCAAAGTAAACCCATTACAGAAGACAGGATGACGGCCTGATCCAGCTTGTGTCAAAAAACGTGCTCTTCAAGGAAAATGTGTCAAAATCATGTGAAGCTAATTAATCCGAGCTCGAGGAGTTATTCTGCTTTCTGTGTGGTTTGGAGTTGTGTAAAAATTTCACCAAACTCAGAGAAAAATGTAATATTGTAAATAGGGATGGCTCGATACCACTTTTTCAGATCCGATACCGATACTGCAACATTGAGGAACATCCGATACCGATACCGTTCCAATCCAATACCTTCTTTTTGTCTCTCTAAAAGTTGTTAATAATACGTTTATGGATGTAATTTGCTTAATACCGACATCTAAAAACACCATATTCACTGTGCAACAACTATTGAAAGAAGGAAAATATGTGACAACAACTGAAGTTATACAGACATAGTTATATAGACATAGACATAATAATTATGCCGACACAATCTGCACCATTTTTGTCAGAACAGCAAGTTTTTGCAATGTTGGAAAAAGCACTAAATATATTGGTTTAATGTACAACAACAGCACTTTAGTTAAAAACGTCAGCTGATAAAAAAACATGAGCTCTGAGCGCCTGGTCCGTCGAACAGCTGACGGAGGGTGTAGAGAGCTCATGTCTCCGAAAACTTTTAAACCAGCTCTAACTTAATAAATTAAAAACATATTTGAAGTTAAACCAACTAATTTCTGGCCACACAGTCCTTTGATGCTGCTGCAGATGTTTAAGTTTCTTGTGTTGAAGTGTGTGTTTCTGTTGCCTCCTTCAGACTCTGGTTTAGCAGACGCTCCGCTCAGCGTTTACTTCTCTCCTCCGTGAGCGTAAAGTCATTCAAACACAGATATGACACGGCACATGGTAACCAATGGCAACAGCTCACCTGTGTTCACGGCATGTTGCGAAAAGTGAAGTTGAGGATATACGCGATAGTTTGGGCTTATGGATCGGATCGGACAGGCTCTAAAAGAAAAATCTGATATCCGATCCAGTCATTTTGGCCTGGACCAGACCCGATACCAATCCAATGGATCGGACCATCCCGAATTGTAAACACTCTGTAAAAGTCTTCCAGTGTTAGTAAATGATGCACACAGGTTACTATACTGACTTAATTTCTCTTTGCAGGAAATCCTTGGACAAATCAACCTTCAGCACCCATGTCCCAAACCAGATGCTGCAGTCATGTTGCATTTGTTAATGCATAAAAAAAAAAAGATATTTAGTCATTGCTGTGCTGTTCTCAACAGCACTTAGGATTAAAAAAAGGAAGAAAAAAGACATGATGCATTGTGGGGTTGTATACATTTTCATATGCCTGTGCATGCAGATCTTCAAGGATCCCCGAGGCTTTCTTATTATCGCTGACTAGAATATGCTTGAGCTCTGTTATTACTTACAGTTTAATGTATAATACACTATGTTGGCCAGATGGGAGAGTGTAAGATAGAGAGCATGAAGACTAAGCAGAGGGGGAGGAAATATATATATAACCTTGCTTTTTTTTTTTCTCCTCCTTTTCCCATTTTCGTCTGAGCCTTGCCTGCCTGCCTGCTTGCATCCTCCCTGTCACACACGTACCTAATCCTAGGAGGGGATTGTCAAGAGTCCTATGCATAATGAAGGTGGATATTTCCCCCATCGTAAGTAGGCTAGGTAATGTGAATTGTAGCAGTGTGTGTAGCAGTTAGTGCACCTTATGCAGCAACACAAATAAAGTGTTGTTTGATTTTAAACATGAGCAGGGATGGAGGAAGCCGGCGCATGCAGCGGCGTGAGAGGATTATAGGGTTAGGCTGAGTGCCCATTCAGCACATTGCAGTGAGTTAAAACTCAGGAGAACCCGGAGCGCACAACAGTGTACGATTGATGATGTCTCCGAACAATGGGTTCGATTCAGTTCAATGAAACGAGTACAGGTCCATCCCATTATGGGGCTGATAACAGTCTTCCCGTGTATATTCTCACCCTCCTAATGAAGGCGGAGTGAAAGGGTGAAGAGGTCGCGTGTCAGGGGTGTGGATCTCCAGCCCCAAAGCACGCACTCCTAACAGAAAGACATTTGGGAGTCAGGGCGTAATGAAAGGAAGGTCAAACGGTGGAGACGGGGTTCCCGCCGAGAAAGGTTCCACACGGCAGAGTGGGCAGGAGGAGTCTCCGGAGGGGCAACACTGAGAAATGAATCTGCTTATGAAATGACAACCTATGACCTGAGCCGTGTGCAAGAGCTGCACAAGTGGATCCCGTCTCAGCAGATGAGAGATCTGGACTCAGGAAGTGCCGCCATTGGAAAATAAAAACCACAGAGCGTGATGGTGCCACTGAGAGCTTTATATTTAGATCCACTGACAGTAGCTGAGTAATATTACAAGGCTGTAAACACACATCTGTAAGATTGTGGACACAGCAAAATTGTGCAGGTGACAGACCAAATTTTCAATCTTGAATCTACTGATGCTATAAACCTGATTCAAATGATCAGGATCATTATCAGTCTTCTGCAGAGCTTGATGATGAGCTGATCATTTGAATCAGGTGTGTTGGAAGAGGGACACATCTAAAACATGCAGCATTGGGGCCCTCGAGGACCAGGATTTGGCACACCTGTTATAAACTGAACACTGTTGCCCTCTTGTGGTGAAAAGCAACACTGTTGTTATTTTGTCAGATGTTTTCCCATCCTCTCATCCTGCCTTAAACGTCACCAGTAACACCCCTGTCTCTCCAAGAAACATCACTGAGATCTCTCCAGTGGTTTTATTTTACCTCCACAATGTTGATTAAAACTACCGTATTTTCCGGAATATAAGCTGCTACTTTTTTTCCGACACTTTGAACTTAAATACCGGTGTGGCTCACAAGCTAGCAAGCTCCTTCCCGCCGATACATTTAGCCTCGTCACATCAGACCCGGTCAGAGTGGACCACATGAAACTGTTCGAATAAATTCAATAGCGGCTTATAGACAGGTGGGCTCAATAGTCCGGAAAATACGGTACTTGAATTTGCAGTGGGACTTTTTGCACATTTGGGGCAAACATCAAAAACCCTTTTAATTTCATGGTCAGTATAAAGTACATATTTTAATTCACAACTCTTAGAAGTGCACTTTAACTTCATTAAGTCCTAATGTGGTAGTTTATGAGGTGTATATGATCTCAATAGGAGATGGTAGGTTCAGAACCATGCAGCTATTCAACACATTGACAGTACTTTCCTCTACTTATGACATAAAACAATCACCATCCTAAGCAATATGAGTTTGAAGTCTGTGAGAGAAAGTCGGACGACCACGTAAACATTTATGGGCCTATGGGAGAGTTAAATATTGCAGTCAATGGGTGTTATAGGGTGCTGTGAGTTAGTGGATTCTAAATGCATTCAGCCTCTAGCAATTTGTTGCAACAGCAAAGCATTTCCCTTGAAATAATTTTCATCTGCATTCATTTATTTTTCATTTCATTTTCCAATTAATAATTTAATAAATCCGGCGTAAGATGAGGCTGGTTTATAATCTGGAGAAATGGTTAAGTCGCCACTTTTAGGGGGAAAAAATCAAGAAAAAAAAGGAAAAAGTCGGCTTTGAACGCAGCAGGTGTTTCACTCCAAAGTACAGTGATTGATTGCTTTACTGTTACTGAATATAAACAGCCAGGATAGGCGGTGTAAAAGGATGTGATTGCAGGAAAAAAAGACAAGTTATTGGACCCCTATCAGGATTATGGTCCTCAGGGAATCTTTTATTCACTGAAATCTTCTGTTTGTCAAAATGAGCCAAGAGGTCATCGAAAGAAAAACATCATTAAGTGAAAAATGCATTTCAAGAAGCCAGTAAAGTCGGGATGTTTTGTATTGTTTCTTTTACAATTCAGACCTACATTAAGCAAATATTCAGTCGTTTTGCTAAAAAAGTGTATTATTACAATCAGTGTGGTGGTGACATCTGACCCGTCCTCACCAACACATGCATCTCTACTGCTGTGGTGGCAGTTTTTATGCACGCTCATTAGATCAGCTGCACATTTCCACAGTGTGGGAGTCAGACGAAGGATGTCGGTATATGAAGCTCTCACGCTGTATGTACCAACTGAAGCCTCCACCTACGGGAAGCCTCCTCGCCCCTTGGCCCACATTAGAGAGTTGAAATATCTGGTGATGACCCTAATCGATACCTGAGTCATGTTCGGAGGGAGGAAGCATAAAATAAGAAAAAATAATCTGCACCCCCAAAATAAAGCTGTGTGTACGCAGCAGAGATCTGAACAGAGTCTCACTGAGGAGAGCTTCAGCACCATGGACAGCGCCAGGCTTACATCAGGCCTACTACTGCAAAAAGAAAGCAACAATAGCCAATTAAATCATTTTATAACTACTTTCTTTTTCCAATTGCTACTTGCTGACCTAACAATCAGCCGTATTATACCCTATATAGGCGACATGAAATTAAGCTAATGATTTTATTGACCCATTTTTGCCATTGTTTGGTTTCTTTGTAAACTGGATACATGTTAGTTCGCTCTCTCCGTGTGGACCCACTGGCACGGCACGCTGTTGGTGAATGAATCCTCTTCGCTGATCAACAGTGAATGTAAAAATAGCCAGCCACATTAGCGTCATTGTTACTGCCCTGTGAGGGAGCTTCAAGTTGTTCTAAATAACTCTGATTGCGACGGTAAAAGTGCCACTGTGGCGGGGTTTTGTCAAAAGCTATTCAAAAAAACAACTTAAAAGCATGATTGCCTATTTAAAACATGCATCCAGGCTATACCGGAGGGGTCGGGGTGGAGGGGGGTTCATCACACTAAGAGGCCGAAAGAAACAATTTGATGGCAATAATTCCCATAAGTGTTAAATCAGGAGAAAGGGGCTAAAAGAAATAAAGTAAATGGGGCATGGTGAGAGGGGTAAAAATATCTCAGGAGTAGGACGAACATGAGGAAGAAGGAGTGGAGGAAAAAATAAAGAATATGAATTACCGTAATTTCCGGACTATAAGCCGCTACTTTTTTCTTTGAACTTAAACACCGGTGTTTCTCATGTATCCCATGTAAGCTCTGTGCCGCCGATACATTTAGCGTCGTCACATCAGACCCGGTCAGAATGGACCACATGAAACTGTTTGAATAAATTCAATAGTGGTGTATAGACAGGTGCGCTCAATATACGGAAAACACGGTAGTATGAAGCAATTGAGGAAGACCCTTTCAGCTTTTCTCAGGAGGACATCCTTCATCTTTGGTGCCCCATGTCACAACGAGGTACTGAGCTGATAACTGTGCCAGAAATTGAGAATTAGCCATGTTAATATCCTTAAATGAATACATACAGTAAAAACCCAAGCACAGGGTCCAATTAACAATACATGAGTTGGATTATTTAAACCATTAGTTAAAGTACCATTAGTTATGAGTAAAGGGTTTTTTTATTTTTTATTTAAAGGACCAGTAGGTTGATAGTTTGTAATATTGAGAGGCCACAAGAAAAAAAAAAAGACTATTTGTGAAAAAGTTGTGAGTGTTTTTCCACATGCTGAACCCATATGACATCAGAGCATTTCAACCAATCAGACAAATCCACCAAAACTTCTGATTGGTTGAAATGCTCTGACATCATATGGGCTCATTTAAAGCCTCCATGAAATTGTCCACAATGTGGGACTTCTGACTTTGGGAAGTGAATATCTTCGTTGTGTGATCACTTTATTTTCACTTTCCAATAAATACATAATTTATGTAATAATCTATTTTCCAAACTGGATTTGGACCAAGGCTTTTCTATTCCTTCAAAGGAGCTGTTGACTTATAAAAAATACATTTTCTTCTCATCCATACGTAAGCCAGCTTAGCTCAGTGCAACAACTAGAGACAAGGAAATAGCTGGTAGGGATCTATCTTTGGGTTTTTCTCAAAATATCCATCAGTTGCAGACAAAATAAAAACAATCACAGCTCCATTAATCCAGTTGCTATTTCTGCTGCTAACTGCTATCATGGCTGCAGCTGTGATGCAAGCTGAAAAAAGCACCAATATGTTATTTGCTTAATTAAGATGTCTTTGCAATATTAACACGTCTCTGTTTAAAATTCCCACTGGAGGTGACATCGAGGTGAAAAAGCCCAGTGCATATGTATGTCGGGATAATTCAGACAGGCAGGATTGGGATTTATTCAGTGTAAAGTCAGTGTAAAGGAAAAACGTGGCGGTAACGCACTCCATCAGCTGTCGGCGGGAGTTTTCTTCTGATCAATGGATGGAAACTAATTCCTACTTCCTGGAGCAGTAAATTGCTGAATCTCGGTGGTTTGGGCTGCAAGCAAACAAAGAAATGGCTGCGGGAAATTAGGCCACAGCTAAACATCATCAGCTTTTTTCCCGCACTGCCCAAAATGAAAGACTGACTGAGACAAGGAAGCTCATTTCAATGCAGCTATCACATTCACTTTTATTATTCTGTTACACTAAGTGAATGTGGATGTGTATTTAGGCCTCAAAGTATCACAGAAACTCAGCAAAAATGCGCAGCGTGGCGACACTGTGTTGCCTCCCCAAAGCCACCCCTGGGTGCTTTCCTAAGTGGCTGATCTTTTCATGTGGTTGTCACCTGTGTTGATAATGTTAAGTGGCTTTGTTTTCGGCTGACTGCGGCGAGAGCGCGGCGAGAGCATGCCTCCTCCCGTCACCTTGTGATTTGCTGAGGTGCCATGACAACGCGGGGAAAGGGGAAGAAGTGCTGTGTTTGTTTCTGTCGGTGCGTGTTTAGGAGTTCGACTGTGGCACGCTGGGAGGTGAACCCGGGTTGTACTCCCACTGGATCACTAGTAGTTAGGTTTGAGATTTAATCGGGGCCTTTAAGTGTCAGCTCTTCAAGTGCTAATAAAGTTTTTACCAAGACGGGTGGCAGATGGTTACTCATTTTTAAATCTTTGTTTTAATTACCTCATTCCTATAGATTATTTTTTTGCTATGCATGCTAGTAATTTGAAAACAAAGTACTAAATGGTGTGAGTAATTCCCCCTCAGTAATAATCTCTTTTTTTGTCATTATTTAGCACTAATAGCTGAAGGTGTGATCTCCTCATCTGATGTATGTCTCTTTAATTGACCACAGTGCAAATTCCACAGGAGGAACATTTTTTTAATTTGCATTTTGAATATTTTATAAACGCTAATTGTTACATTCTGGGAACAAATTAAATGACTGAAGGATACAAATTATTAATTCAAGGTTAAAAGTTATAAAGGCATGCGCACAAATGATTACAAAAAAAATGACCCCTTTGTCTAAAGCGTGTGTCGGTGCAGCAAAAGCTGCTAAATCCAGATCTTTGATTCAAATATCCTGACTTCAAATGGACAGTAGAGATGCAATAAAAAAAAAAAAAACGTGATGATATCAATGCTCAGGGCAAAAGAAGCTCATAAAGAGTGCAGTGACTTAAAATGTGGGGCAATGTGTTTTTTTTCTGAAGTAATGAGAGCTGTAATATAGCTGATGAAATCGAGACCCCATGGGCTGGAATTCAGAAAGAGCAGCCATAAAAGCCTTTGATTACAATGCCACCGGCTTTTTTCTCATAATGCAATAACCTAAAATGCCACTGAAATCAGGTAGATTTTATATTCACCGCATCGTTCCGGCAACAAGGGTCACACAAACTCAAACGGTAGCATTAGCGTGGCGGTGGAAATTAAAAAACACTGTGGGTTTCGCCTTGTTTGAACGCCAAGTCATAGCTGCATTCATCCATCCGATTTTCCTGCCATAAAAACCTATTAAGAAAAGCCAGTCACAGGATGTAGTGGTGGAGGGAAGGCAGAGAGGATTGTCTTGTATCCCACACATGGCGGCCCAGCCGCTACACTGAATTAGACGTGGAATGAGATGTTTTGTTGGTGTTATTATGCTCACATTACGCGGATTGCTAGATCTTCCCCACTGGGCCC
>OOFC01048883.1:4278-18065 GCA_900323345.1 Pseudochromis fuscus
AAATGAAGCATTGATTCTGCAATTCTATATAGATTTGTTTGTTAATTCACAGATATCTTGTACAATTATTTATGTTTTTACAACTAAAGTATTGGATGAATATGTAGAATATGAAGTGAAATATCTTTAATTAAACAGCAAAAAATTACATCAGCTCTCATAGAAAGAATAAAACTGTACTGATGGGGAAAAAACTATTGCTTTTTTTTTGGTTATTGTTTACTTTGCAGTATTTTTTGGCACCCCAATTACTGCTTTGTTTGTTTGTTTGTTTTCCTTTCTTCACCTCCAGTAGCAGTGATTACAATTATCAGTACTTTTCCACATTAAAGTTCAGAGGTGAAACAAATATTGTGTTCTTATATTATCTCATCTTATATTCTGTGTTAATTTCAAAGCACACTTAAAATAACATAAACATCACTCTTTTACTCTGCCTTGTTTTTCCCACTTTAATTTTGAGCAGGTTTTTTTTTGTTTTTTCTCTCATGGCCACAGGACTGATCAGGTTCAGTACTTCATTTGTTGGACATATAATTTGTTCTAACACTTAATCTTCCCAAAGGCCGTCTCTGTGCTTTCATCCCTCCATCACTCCTCGTTGACATCACTTGCTCCAGTGTCTCTCTCGGGTCAAACAGTCAGACCCTGAGGAAAGTTCACAAAGCAGAGAGTGATGGAGATTTTACTCTTCTCCTCATCTGCCTTTTAGATGTTTCTATTCATCTTTTTTTTAGGTCTTTCTCTCTTTTTTCTGTAGCCCCTCCTGGCAAAAGAGAAGCAACACATTTTTAATTAGTCTACAAAGCCTGGAAGTGATGCACAATTTTATAATAACAGTCAAAAATATATCCTTTAGCAATGATTGCTTTATTTAATTTTAAACTATTTTCTATCCTTGGCTGCCATTGGGGAGCCACGAGAAAACACAACACAAACACATGCTCCTTTCTCATTGACCCTCATGAAGATCCAGAAGCATTTTTGTCTGAACATTAGAACAAACACCTGAAAATCAAGATAAGCCAAAGTGACTCAAAGGTGCTTCTTATATACACAGTGTAAAAATACACACCACTGACCCATGTCCAGTTCTGTAGAAATTAATTAGAGGCCACATTCGTCTCTCTGAGGAGGCCTGTTGGTTCTTTGGCACTCTGACTATCTTTATTATCCAATCACTGTTGGCCTCCGTCCAGGTTTAGAGGACACCAGGACAGTGTTTCGTCTTATCCTCCTCCTCTGTTAGACTTGCTTTGTGTCTTTACAAAAAAATAAATCCAGGTGTTCAGCTTCCAAGGAAGGGGAAATGTTTCACACTTAACCTTTCTTGTAATTAGATTCTTAAGGTTGAGCTGTGTTTGTGCAACTAAAAGGTCAGGATTGGATCACTGTGCAACCTAAGATGAGGTTTGGTAACACCTTAGGTAAGCAACAAAAAAAACCCCGAATGCATATGTTGCTTAAAATTAGGATTTGTTGACCATAATAAAAGTTTGTAATTCAAGTTATTACCTTTTACAAAAAAAAAATGCAGTGTACAAAAAGTGCATGATTGGCAGTTTCAATCATAATACAAGGAACGGCGTCTGCTGTGAGCTGCTTAATGTCAGGAAAAATACATAATCAAGCAGAAAGCTCCCAAGGAACAGCAACAACAATGTGAAAAAAAACAGTTATTGCATTGCGGGGTTTTTTTGTTTGCGTTGCTGTTTTGTGGAGCTGAACAAAGCTCCCATGAAATACACTTTGTGCATTTCTCTTTTGGGCTGTCATTCATGTAGTTTTATTGTCAGCACAAATCTCTCTCAATCCGACTTTTTTCTTTCTCTTTAAATGTGACTAATATAATAGCAGAAGAGTCATGCACATGCCCCAACCACTACTGTTCAAGTAAAACCTCTTAGATTACTGTTGCATGAAGTTGTTGTGACGTTGACGACCCTTTTAATTGTCGGTTAATGAATCCATCACTCTGTATTTAATTTCTGTATACACTGTCATATGGGCTCACACTATTAAGATTTTCAGTACAGCAGATGCATGTGCAACACCATTCACATAAAGGACCCTTTAGATTTTTGACCACAGTTTTATGCACTGATGAAATCAAAATAAAGCTCCTCACCCAAAACGTGTGAACATGTATGATTGCAAGTGGAACCGACGCACTGATATTTGGCAGTGATTTCCCTGCTGACAGAATCAGCATGATAAAGGCAAACATATAGCAGACCACCCTGCGTGTTCAGATTCAACCAAATGCATCAAACCTTTTGGATGGTATTTTATTTTTCAGCGGGACACCAAACATCCAGACAACGCAACCACAGATTTTTCATGGTGGAAAGATGGAATCTCTTTGTACGACTCTGACAGCACAGAATCTGACATAGACTATTAAATAAGATGCTTCTGTGACACTCTTCATGCGTATCTGTCGGCGCAATAGCCCTATACTTTGGGGACTGTAAATTAAAAGGTCCATCTGCACCACTATACCATTTCTTCCTGGTATTGATGGAAACCAAACCAATTTAAAACTGTGAAAGCCGAGACTCGACACTTTAATGTAGTGTCCATTATTTTATTTCAAACTGAATGTTCTGAGATTGAAAGACCAGAAAATGTGGAACAGCTCGAGTACTTATGGTCTGGACTGCAAATAGACAATGGGAAGTAAGGGGAGAAAGGAGAGTGCAGATGCAGGAAGTGTGAGGAGGGTGAGCGACTCCTGCATTATAATTGGATGGTTAATTGCTCAGTCAGAGCTGCTCACTCTGATAACTAAGGAAGTAAAGAGTGAGATCCAGTTTGCACCATTCTTCAAAGCCACTTTCTCCTTTTTCTTTGCCCTTCCTCTTCACTCCTGCCGACTCTCCTGACCTCTCCTGTCATCCTCCTCTCTTATCAGTCACTACATCTTTTCTCCTCTTCCCACTTCTCTGGTTAAGTCCTGCACTCAGTTCTGCTCCTAGCTTTTCTTGCTTCCTTATTCAGAATAGGTATGAATATATAATTCAGTCTCAGTCATAATAAGACATTTTGCACTGCGAATTTCACCAAATTTTCTTCTTATTATTTTGATATCTTGGTGTATTTTTCTTCCTGGCTGCAGGTGTGTGTTGGTGCATACCCATCTAAAATTGCCTTTAAACCTCTCGCTCATTTTTTCACTCCCCTTATCACTTCCTGCCAGAGAATGAGAAGTTATCCAGATTACCTTGAGCGCTGATAAATGCCCAAGCCCAACATTTCTAAACCAAAACATCCAGAGAACATCCAGGTTTATCTGTCGGTGTACTTTTATTCTTTTGAGAAGTTTTCTGACTTTACAGCCTTCACACTGTGTCACAAAGAGAAATGACACCAACAGGCAACTCTTCTCAGTGAAATTGTTTTTTTTTTTAATCTATATAAAAAGGCTTTGACACCTTTATTGTATGTGTGTGAAACTCATTTTCCTTCTGTCACTTCTCAGCAGTTTTGCATCTTTATGTGGATATTTTTTTTTTTTAGATTCGCAGTGTGAAAAAACAATACCAAGTGACCGAAAACAGACACTTTGCTCCCTTGAGTAATGACAAGCTGAGGTTTAAAAACATGCATGTGCAAGGTTTTATCTAATAATTTATGTATTTTATTAATATATTCATTTATCCAGGTTAACATATAGAGCTCAAAGATTCAGATAATGGTAGATTCACAGGTATGCTGCAAAGATCAGGAAGAAATATATCATGTGTGTGATCAGGTCAGGAGCTACTTCATGTAGGAACCAGACACCAGCTGTGGCTCAAAAACCACCCCTAATGGAGACATAGCCACTCTCTTACCACAGTGTTTACAGCTATATGCTAATGACTTGGACTCAATTAATGACTTAATCTCTCAGTAAGTAACAAACACACACATTACCATCACATCAAGACACCAGCACCTTTTATTTTCTTTGAAAACTGCAGGGAATTAAGATATTATTTGGATATTCACATAAAGCTGATTTACTCCTGAATGTATGTGGTCACACAGTAAGCAGATGGATTATTTTTTCATTTTGCTTTACTTTAATAATGTTATGCAGCTAATATTTCCTTGTGTGCACCATGGCGTTCATGCACTTATGTTCTGTGAGAGTAATGATAGCGTGCTGGTGCAGAGGTTAACACTGTTGCCTCACAGTAAGAAGGTTCTGGGTTCAAATCTCAGCCAAACCTGTCTATGTGGAGTTATCATGTTCTCCCTATGTATGTGTGGGGGCATACATGTTACATTAGCGCTTCTAAATTGGCCCGAGGTGTGATGCTGTATGTCTGTGTGTGTGTTCAGCCTGCAATTAACTGGCAACTTGTCCAGGCTGTACTATGCCTCCCACCCAATGCCAGCTGGGTTTCATCCTCTAAGCAGGACTAGAAGATGGATGAATTGTTCACTTCTTTCCATGCAGCATGAAAATTAAAATAGATTTTAATTCATCACGCTGCGTCTTTAATTCTCCAGAGACTGAGAAGATCTCAAACATACTGGAGACTTTCCACAACAAAATCCACACAAGCAGAGCGGTAAAGTGACCATGTAGCTCTCAGATAGTTTACACAACCATCCAAATATGCAGGGTTGTATCTTCGCTTCCTCTCTTGGAAGATGATCATACATCTTCCTCTATGGTGTTGTACCTGTTACACTCTGTGCATTGTAACAGCTACATCTCTGTTTCCTCCTCGCTCCTGTTGTCACTTTATTACTAATTCCTACGTCTAAAACTTCTCCTACCTTCATTTTCTCCCTTTTTTTCCAGTCTGTCGCCTGAAAGTGTCTCTGTGTTGTTATTCTAGTGTGAAATGACATAATGATCTTAGTCAATGAGCTGCTTTGATCCCTGTCACCTTGAACACCAGCCAGCTGTGCCTGGATGCCACAATGATAATGACACCATGGAGATTGATGAGGAGGAAGATGGTGTGGATCCTCTGAAGGAAAGCTCCTGCACTTTCTCACACTTGAAAAGGTGAAAAACTCAAAACGGACAGGTCCAGTTCAAGAGAACGGTTTCAAGTATACTGCAATGTTTTACTCTTGTAAGTTGTCCAAGTTTGATGTTTATCCAATATCAGTTTGATATCCAAATAAGACTGACTCACTTTTTTGAATTTATTTGACACATAGTAGTAGTGTGTATACAGAGAGAATGACATCACTACACCACCAGGATGTAACAAGAAAATCGGATTATTTATGGTTTGTGTTTGTAAATATAAATTTCAGTGTTAAAGTTAAATTACAAAAATCCATAATGCTGACAATGATTGAACGAACAAGACATATTAATCATTTAGAAGCAGATAAAAGTTAATTGGAAAAATCTAATTTTTTAAAAACAGAAAAGAAAAACTTAATTTGGTTGTGTTTGTGTTGTCAAACATCTGTCACTCAGCACAGAAGTGATAAATGGTCCTGATCCTCTGTTTTGTAGTTTGTTGTTTTCCCTTGGCTCATGAATTGTGTTTTTAAAGTTACATTAAGTAGTAATGTTTTTGGCTTCTCTCTGCCCCCTGGTGGTCAATAATATACAATGAACTGAGCAACCACAGATTGTTGTTGTTGTTGTTTGTGAGTGTTCCCTGCTGCGTGGTCTGTCAGTGTAAAGCTGAGGGAAGCATCAACCACATGCACAGACCAACAGCTGCTGCTCACAGGTAGTCTACAGACTGTGCTCTGATTTCTACTCCACCAATCTCATTGCTACATCTACTCTTCAAAGGTGAGATGTCCTGTTGCCATTTTCTTCACTGTCAGCCTGAAACTCATTATTTTTTCCCAACTTTCTGTCCAGCTTTCCAAGTGGATGATTGTAACTTTTGGTCCTTTTTTATTTTGAAGGAAAATCTTTTACTTTATTCTTTGGTCTTATTCTGTTTTCACTATCATTCTTTAGTCCACATCTCTGTCATTGACAAAAACAATGAGGAACTGTGCTTTAAAGACGATACTTTACACACATGCACAGCTGCTGAAGGTGCACAGAGTAACAAAAACCCTCTGTTCTCATTGTTTCTGTTCTCAGTTGAAATAAATAGGTGTTAAAACATTGCAACAGAGAGTTGGGGAAAGAAGAGCTTCAGATGTTTCAGTATGCTGACAGTGACTGGGGGAGGTCATCTGTCTCCTGGGTCCTCTCTCTCACCTCCTCCTCTCCAAGACAGATATTCAAACTGCTTCGAACACAGTGCTGTTCTTTTGTCACCAAATGTCATCGCGCAGCATTTGGCTATAAAAGAAGAGGAGCAGTACAAATGATGGATTTTGGGACTGAAAGTACTGCTTGAAGAGAGCTACGCCTTTGTCATGTGTTTTTGTAAGACGTGTGTATGGATGTTTATCTATAGTCATAGTGTCACACTGGTAAAACTTGTCAGCATCACCTCACAGGCAGAATTTACATAACCAATCTCAGATTTCATTATTCTTCTCAGAGGCATTGTGTAATTGGATTTTTTTTTTCTAACTAGTCCAAACAATTGCTTACCTCTCTCTTACCTGAAATGAGATTTACGCTGTTAAATTACATTCTGAAGTAGCCCCTCTTGTTGCATTGCATTAGGTTTGTAGTGCAGTGAATAATAACATGTCGCTGGACATCTCCGTGTCTAATGGTGTGTGTGGCTGCCCAGTGGACACATCTGTTTTTCAAAGATATATCCTATCTCAGCACATCTTTTCTTCACAGTTTACTTCTTACTGTTAGTCTCATGTGCTCATGCTCTTGATAATTTACTTAAAATTTAATGTGCATTTGTGTTTTGTAGGGGAATTCGTTTTCCCAGCAGGGCCACCATTGCTGTAGATTTTTCTTACAAGCTCTCTTAAAGTATTTCTACAAAAACAAACTCTAAAACTATTCAAACAAAGCTGCTGAGTGATGCAGAATAAAATATCCACAACTACTGATATAGTGTCCTTGATTTCAGGGATCTTTTTAAAGCATGTTGTGATAATAGTGTATTTACAGTCTGTGCATCTGTTTATCCGTCTGTATTTTCTTGTGAAGCAGACTATTGACAGGATTTTATTTTTATCTTTTTTACACCTCTGCGATGACTTTATTGCAGCAACTGTTCAAGATGCTCTGAAAAGGTTTGTGGATAAAGGACAATTTTCAAGACTGCTCTGGTAAATTATTGTTTTTGTACAGTAAGGACCATTTAATGTAAGTTCTCCTTCACAGTAATTATTAATAGGTGTGTTTTTTTGACTGAATTTTATTGTCCGACTGAGTCTGCAGAATAGTATTAGTGACTCATCGACTTAAAGTTGACCTCAGCTGGTTTTGGTTGCTTCTGTCTTTAAAGCTGGCCTCAGGTGAATGCATGAGTCACCACTATGTGACCAAAACTTATATGTGAGTCAGTGAGTGTGAGAACCAATTTGTGTCTTCCTCGCTTTTTTTTTTTTTTGTTGTTGTCATTCCCTATTGATCAAAGTGAACAAACACTGCGAGAAAAACAGAGGAGTGAGGGAGAGAAGAGAAAAGAAAGGGGAAGGTGTCGGGGTAATTCCCAGCCATGATCCGATGTTTGATATCTGACTAGTGTCATAGATCAATAGTGTGTGTTTGATGAAAAACACACAGCTTTCCGGCCTGACTGCTAACTACAGGTCTCTCCTGGGTGCCTGTGAAGCCCTCACCCCCACAGTCCATAATCTGTCCATTTATGGACTTCCTCTTATTTCCCATCTCTGCTTCCTACCTACTTTTAACTGTCACCATGAATAATCCTTGAGGAAAAATGATAATTTTGGACTTAATGCAGCATAAAGAAATGCTAATGTTGGGCTGTGTCAGTTTGTTACTAAAGTTAGTTGTGTGCTGACATATTCTCCATGACAACTTTATAGGTCAGCAAAATGTACCAGATGTGTCAGTGTATGTTAATGTCTTTCTAATCCTTCATGACTTTGCAAACAAAAGGAAAAATTCAAGGCCTTGTTATTAAAAGATGATTTTTTTTTGACTGAGTCCGGAGAAAGTGCTCCTTTCCAGTCATAAAATATTCAAGGCTTTTTATCATTATACCTCAGGACTCAGGGGGGTGGTATCTCTGTGATTAGCCTAGCTGCAGTTTAGGGTTTAGGACACTCATATGATCACTTAAATCTCATAGTTGATTCTCAAAAGTTGGAGTGTAGTCTGTACCCAGTACTAGGGAAGTTATCCAGATCAGTGCTTCTAAGGTGTGAATAAAAAACAGAATCAGTGAAAGTAACTGGAATCAGATTCACTGCTCTGTTCTCACTCTTATTTTAATCTCACTTTCCTTGCCCTCTCTTACTCCACTGCTCTATTCATCTCTATGTCATCTTTCCCTTCTCCTTTTTTTTCCTGCTCCATTCCTATATTTGATGGTGACACTTGTGCGTAAAGGGTGGATAGATGACCGACACATCTTGACTGCAAAGATAAATTACCAGCCTTACCATATCGCTCTTGTCCTGTTTTATGAAACCTCTTTCAATATTTCAGCGTCTGCCTTCTTTTGTCTACTTTACCGTCAACATAGTGATACAAATCGTAGCAGAACCCATTTAAGAAGACCTGATATTGCTGCATATTACAAAGAAAAATTGACAAATATGTCTATATGTATGTGCTTTTAATGGCAGAGCTATATATGTAACTGTACATATGTTGCTATGGTGATTGTGATTGCTTAACACAGAACTGTTGATATCTATCTATGTATCTATGTATCTATGTATCTATCTATCTATCTATCTATCTATCTATCTATCTATCTATCTATCTATCTATCTATCTGTCATTTCAGATAATGCAGGATCAACCAGTGTCTCATCCAAGACAACTTCAGCAGGATGAATGCTTCCCCTCTCAGGGGCTTTTGCAACCACTAAGCCCCCTTGTGCAGTGTGAAAGTACAAGAGTTCGCCATGTATTCCCTGTGGAACGACTTTGATGTCAGTTGTGTGTCTGAGTCTGACTTCGTAAAGCCAACCTGAGCCCGCTGTGCTGCTCAAAGAAACGGTTAACAGGACATTTTGTCTCTGTGTATCTTGTCCCTTTGTGTGCCTCCCAGTGCGCAAGAGATTTTTGCTCCAGCTTTTAGACTCACTGCCCAGCACAAGGACTTCTATCACAGGCAGCAGTGCTGTGCCTGTCCAAAACAATTTGGGTCACACCAAGTGAAACAGAAAAGAGGGTTCTTTGGAGACCCGTTGTGGGCCACAGTGCAAAGTCTATAGAGAGTGGAAAAGTGGAAAGACAAAGATGGAGACAAGGAGAAGATAACAACAGAAGAATCAGAAGAGGAAAGAGGAGAATAAAAGTGGACAAATAACATTTGTGAACAAACAGCAACACTGTCAAATGGAGAGAATAAAAATAGGGTGAGTGTTTATTAGAGTTGTAAGCCCCAAATAACAGCCTTTCAGATCCCACATCAGTGTTTTTCAGAGGTGAGACGTTAACTGTTTGGAGAAGACCTGTTGAGTGGAACCAATCTGAGGAAGAGAAGAAACTTCCAGCTGCCATGTCTGACATGCAGAGAAGGTGAACGTGTTATTTTTTTGGTTTGATGTTTCAGGTACTGTTCTAAATTCTCATTTTTCTAATATTCTCAGTGTTGCTATACATGGCTTTAACTGTAGTTCAGTGGTGGAGAGGACTGTCAAGCCTGCCAGTCAGTGTTTGTTTGTGTGTGTCCTTGAAAGGACCATTTTGAGTTTCAAACTGCGAGCAAGGACATCTGTGGAAAGTAGAGACATTGGGGACAGACCTTCAAAAAGTGGTTTGAAGATTTCAAAGAATTAGATTAGGGGTAAGGCTGGGCAAAGATAAAAAAGATGTGCAATTCATGTGGAAGCTTTCCCTCACCTCTTGCATCCCGGGTAAGTTGTATACATGTAATTGTGTGGACACACATGCGCGCACGCCAAACACTAAGTTATTCAGTGTGTTTCAATGGTAGGTTAGGTTTATATTCACAGGCGCAGTCTATTTGATAAAGAGGAAAATGGAAAATGATGGAAATGTTGTTGTGGTTAAACACAGGTGGTGAATTGGCTCTAAATTTGCCATGTGCCATGACAACCGACTTGATGTGGGCAAAACAGTGTCAGCTGTATGATGTAGGTCGTGCAGAATTGTTCCTTTTGGAATACAATAGCTTTTTGCTCATTACTGCTGTTTGTACCTGGGAGTTTCTTTTAGATTTAGTAGGATAAAGAGTTGGGCTCCATGGAAACAGCACAAATCTGCATCCTACAACATGTCGCTGAATAACCCTGCCTGTTATAAAGCATAACTTCTACTTTCAACAAAGGACATCAAGCCAGCTATAAAAAAATCATTACAGTATTCAGACCAGCCAGATTATTTTAAAACTTTAACACCAGCACCTTGCACAACAATCTATACATGAAATTTGACCTCTTATTTATCTGAACAAGTATGAGCTGTGTATACAAACACTCTCCAACTCCTGTGAGTCCTTCAAGGACTGCAATCTGTCCAACAAGTAAGGTTATTGGTGCCAGAAGATGGGGAGCGAGGATGGGGTTAGTTTTCTGAAGTCTGATGAAGTCTGACAGTGGGAATGATGAAGTCGGTGGGTGCAGAGGTGCAGAGATGCAGAGCTGCGTTAAGAGGGGAAGAAATTAAAGTCTCACTGGAAAATGTATTTTGATCATATATGTGGGAGCGCAAAATTTGACTTGTGCTCTTTACTAGGCAAAAATGGGGCATTGTCAGTGGACCTTCACAGTAGGAGATGGAGGAGAAAGTGATGGAAATGTAAGTGGTTGAACTGCCTCCTGCATCATGATGCAGAGAGAGCGATGGGAGAAAGGGGAAAGAATTACATCATGGAAATAGGAGGGTAACAGCAAGATGGACGGGAATGAAACAACACTGATCAGCACAGGAGGTGTTTTGCTTACAAGTAAATTAAGAAAAAAAACACTTGAAACAATGGGTTGACTGTACAATCATAAAACAGCAAAGAAATGTGTCTTTTGTATCTAGCTAAACTGTCAGAGTCCTGGAGAAAAAATAAGATCCCGACTCATCAGTCATCATTATCCTGCATATTAGTCAGGTAACCTGAAATAATGTGCTGACACGGCATAAAGCTGCAAATTCACATGCTGACTCTGTGATACTGGCTGCATTAGCATGTTCACAGTACAGGGAGTCATTAGGTGCCTGCTAGGAGTCTGGTGCCAGGTTAATGACTGTTGGGCTTTACTAGATCTAAACTGCTTACATCACCACACCAACAGACTCACATGATAATTCTAAAATGTCAAGTCAATCATAATGTTTATCATGTCCAGGTTAGCATGCTAACACTTGCCAGATAACACTAAACACTTTTGTATCTCAGTAGTGGTCATCTTCTCTCCTCCCATCCTATCAGTATTTACAGTTTTTAATAATTACTCAAAGTACTCTATTACAACAAAATCTACAGTGTGTTTTTTACTCTATAACCCAAAGACAGAAACTTCCTTTTCTCTTTCTGTACTTTTTATAAATGTATCTTTTCCTCTGTCAATATGTCATGGTCATATCCTGTGGTCTGTAAGGACATAAATATTTGCTTACTGTATGTACAGTCATAAATATTCTATGTTTCTTCCAGGGAGGGCAGATGCTAGTTTATTTTGTCCATGTTTTCGTGCAGCTCTTCAGTCTGTTTGTTTTCTAACTCTGGGCTTATTTTAGGGTTTAACTGCAGCCATTGGTCTTGCCCTCAATGCTGGCCAAAAATCAGATCTAATTTTTCCTATTGTCCAAATCAGTACTGTGTCTGAGCTCATCGCTGATTAAATTTAAACGTGCTTTAGCTCTGCTGCAGCCACCTCTCTCTGCAGTGTCCCACTCAGGCATTATAAGATTGGTTTTGCAGCACCAGTAAAGAAAGAAGCCAATACACACTGTACTCCATATTTGAAAGAGATGTGTATCGTCAATAATTAGAATACCTAGTTTCATGTTTTTGTGGGAAAGTACACTGTTGGAAAAGCCTGGAGTTAGTTTGATTGGGTGTAACATATTCACATTAGCAACAACGACAAACCTGCAAAACCAAAGAACCTGGGAAGTGGTTTTACAGGAACCTTCATTTAATAAATTGTAAAACTGATAAGAGAATTTATAAATTAGAAGCAAAAGCAGTGACTTTTAAATGAGGCGTTTTTCTCTTCTACCTGAATATACCAGTAAAATCCCCTTTGTTACTGACAGATTCAAGAAAAGTGAATACCATACGAGATGGCATCGACTTTATTTGAAGGAAACCTGCTTATCAGCTTTTTCACCCAAAAAATGTCCACGCTTCATTCAGGATATTCAGCTCATTTTGGGTTTATGGACCATAAGCATTTGCATCTTTCCCATTAGAGAGCATTCATGACCAAGACTGGGCTGAGTGACTTAATTTTGTCTCCCCACACATGAGTGCGATTGAATGAGATAATCAGACTAAAATTATAAAACTCTCTAGACTTTCCAAATGCCACTCGACAGAATTGATCAAATAATAAAAGGTCATTTTGTAGTGTCTGCAACCATTTATTTACTATTTTAGATGATTACCAATGAATAGTAGTGCATGGTTGGTGGTTGAATCCCTGTTTCCTCGTGTTGAACTGCCCTTAAGCAAGACACCCAGCACTATTTTAAATGGCTGGGGTCAGCACAGCCATTGCTGTTTGCATAGTTTAATGAGCAGCAGATTGTGAGTGAATTAATATTAGTAAATTGGAAGAGCAGAGTGGGATATAAATCATGCGCATTTTCTGCCTTATCTGTCTAATCTTAATTGATTAATGGTAGAAATATTGCTTGCATTCATATTTGTACAATTTTGGTATACCTAACACTGAAATCTAATTCTCAGTCAGCAGTGCTGCTCTCTCCTCTCCTGTCAGCCAGGCAGAATTAAAGTTCTCCTGCAGCATTTTACTGCAGTGATAAAGCTTGTTAAACAACGATACACCACTGGCCACTTTTACAATCATTTACACCCAGTTTAAACTCTTCCTTTACACTCCTGCCTTTCCTATCTGTCTCAGGCTTCTGTCCGCTTCCTAACAATCATCCTCTCGCTTCAATCAATCTTCACCTCATCCAGGGATCACTGACATCTATTACAAAGCGCTCTTCTTTAACTGGCTCAATTCCATCAATTTCTGTTTTGTATATTACAATGTAACATATCGATTCACTCTTTTAAGAGTAAATGATGATAAGCACATTTTGTCTTAGCTTTATAGTCACCCAGGCTTTCCCTGTTAACCTTCTCAGGCCATGAAATGCCAGGGTGGCTGCCGTCTTATCCTTTTGCTGTGAAGTGACGGTGCCTGAGTCTAGAGGCGCACACTGATGTACACACTGAGGCTGATAAACAAAGATACTAATATAAATGTACTGTTTTTAATTTGTAAAAGAAAAATTGTTTATGTCTAAGGGAAAAACTTTAAAGTACTGTGCTGCATTTCCATATGTATTTAAGTGATTTTACAGCTTTAATATTTATGTAGTTTTATTTTTTTACATGACTCACACATTCATTCATCTATGACACCATGAATGTAATGATCATAGCACAGTTCTGTACAAATATTTTGACACTTGGATGTAAACATATCACCCAGCTGGTATTGATTTTTGATCATTGCCATCATCATCCTTCAAAGTAAGTTTGCCTCACCAGACATGCCTTTGTCTTCATTTAATACACCGTATTAAATCCATTGAACTGATAATG
>OOFC01048884.1:12499-28775 GCA_900323345.1 Pseudochromis fuscus
GGGGAGGGGTGTCACCCGCTGAGTCGCCGCTAGACCGCCCCTGGGGATCAAACTTGCTCAGGCGACAGGTGAATCAATCCAGCGGTAGTCAGCTTGACGGTGCACACATCCAGCGGCGTACGTGAGTGGAAACGGAAAACCTGGCTGTTACGCAGTGTGGGCTCTGCATGCCTCTGCCTGAGAGAGCCAGCATCCCACAGAGACTAACACACATTATGCATCAGGAGGAAAACTGAGCACTGCCTCTCTGAAGTCCCTCAGTGCCACTAACATAAAAACCTTATTAGGGTTACACCAGTGTGTCAATCTGCTTTTTATTAGGCAATCAGGCTGTCTACTGCCAAGGTGGTCGAGGGTTTATTAGTTCTTAAAGTCATGAAAACACTTTATCTTTTAAATGTATTTTCCCAAATTCAAAGACCAAATTATTCCTAATGTGTTTTTTGATTTTTTTTTTGTAATCACTATAAGTGGGTGAATAAATCAGGCATTAGTCATTGTGCTGCCACCCTAACCCAAAATATCCATTAGTCTCTGTTTCATTGGGGAGTTTTATTGTCTTGTGGTACAATAATGTTGTCCGTGAGGGTTTTTTATTATTATTTTCAAAAAGCCTTTACAGCTGCTTGTATTTTTTTGGCAGGAAAATGTTCAAACATAAAGATATTCGATGTTGGCACAGGACATGAGATTTAATTCAAACCTGCTCTCTGGAGTAGGTCGGCTTTAATCCCTGCTGTGGAAATACAGACATGTCAGGCAAAGAGGCGGAGCTACTGGTAACTGTAGCACATAAGCAAAGCTGTTAATTGTTTGTGGTTTGCTATGAAATGCTCACAAATGTGGTATCTTATGGTCATTGGTCCACCAATTTGGTCTACACTGAATTATCTCAATGACTATTGGATGAATTTCCATGGAGTTTAGTAAAAGTGTCCACGACCTTTGTGCTGCCATGAGGTTGTGAAGGTCTTGAGAGTAACTGGGTGGATTAAGGAAATATAAATGTATCCCAACAGTTGATTGATTCTAGTTCATAGTGAACATGGTAAACATTTCACCCCCTGAAGACTCTTGCTGTTGTTAAGATCTTGTTAAGATATTGTTCCCCATGTTTCACTATATCAATAAACCAAAAAGCCTGAATAGTTGCTCCTTCTGTGTTTATCTATTAAACGTATTTGCATGTAAAGAGGACTACAGAAGATCGAATCAAAGCTGAGATGTGAGGATATAAAACATTAGATCTTTAATAATCTCACACTGATAACGATCACTATCAGTAGGTGTGTGAAAACACAAGATCATGCTTGTAACTTGTTGGGTGTTTTTTCTCTGAACTAAAAGTTTCGAAACCCTTAACCACGCAGCAGCCATCAGCAGTAAACTGGTTTTATTAGACAACTTTCAATGTGAGATACTTTAGGATGATGAGGGAAAATGCAAGACAGGTGCAAGTAGGATAAAAAAAAAAAAATAAAGGAACAAAGGATTTACTTTACGAACCATCTGTGGAAAATTCACTTATTAACATGTGTGTAGGAACAAGAGCTGTCTCCTCAGGGTTTAAGGCAGGTGGCATATAGTAAGATTCAGCAGAGCATTTGCACACTAGACGTGGGCCGTAATTGGTCATTTGTACTTGCCGAAGACTGCGTCGTGCTCTGGGCCAAACTATAGGTCTGCATCCAGGGAGCTTTGTTCGTTAGTCTTTTCCTTGGTTGCTGTTAGAATTCAATAAACTGACCTTATATAGATGCACAGGGGGGCACTGGAGATGGCTATTGATTGACAGAAGTGTGGCTTATCAGCTGGATGGTGGACCATTGGGAAAGTGGCAGAGGCAATTAAAGAGAGAAAAAAGGTAGTCGGGCAGCGTTGTGAAAATGGTGTTGATCTTAGATGCGGTTCTACTTCTCAAGGGGTCAACAAGCAGCGAAAACACCAGAATGTGTTGGGGAGGAGAGGAAAAGGCATTTGTGTTTTGTTTGCCGTCATTTAGATCGCTCCATCGCAATATTAAAACGATAAATCCCCCAATATTGTGTGGAGCCCAAACAAGCGCTGACCTGTTGTTGCCTGGACTCCACAAAACCTCTGAAGGTGTGATCTAGTATCTGCCACCAAGATGTTAGTGGCAGACCCTTTAAGTCCTGGAAGTTGCAGGGTGAAGCCTCCATGTTTCGGACTCCACAGACACTAGATCTGGGTAATGTAGACTCGTCATGTTCCTCCCAGTACCGTAGGGCAAACTATTCTGCCACTGCCATCAGGGAATATCGTTGCCTTAAAGATGTGCATGTGGTCGTGAACAAAGTACACTTGCATATAAATGCCGGGTATCAAGGTGTGGAGGTGGTAGTGTGTGATCATGGCTGAGCCTCAGTGGGGGAGCGGTTGTACACCTGCTGGTTAACCTATTTGTGTCTTTTTATGCAGCAGCGTGCTGGGCCTCGAGTGGGGTTGGCGAAGCAGATACTAAGGGCTGCGTGAGCTGTGGGTTCGGCGGCAGCAATGGACATGGATTTGATATTTTTATGCTAGAGTGGTTGTTTCCCAGAGCACATGAAATCTGTGTTAAAGATCTGTCTTCACAAGGTTTTCTGGAGGACCACTGTCAATCTGCCTCTGCCGGCTTGACTTCTTCCCTGAGTGCATCCTGCTGCCATCTCTTCCCCAGGTAAGGACACACATGCACCTCGCCATCCACATGATGGAGAAGAAAACATGATTAATCATTCTTCGATTGCTTCATGGTTAAGTTCAGATACTCACGGGCCCATTGTAGGAGCTCTCAAGCATCTGCATGGACACTCAGGTACGCAGCCCCATATGTATGATGCTGTGCTACTTCCTGTTTCTGACATCTTTCTATCATAGCCAACATTAGTTTTTCAACAGTTTGTTCTACAGTAGCACTTCTGAGAGATTGGACGACCGAACCAGCCTTCAAACCCAATGGGCATCAGTGACCCTTAGGCGCTGGTCCACTGGTTGTCCTTCCTTGGAACATGTAAGTGGGTACTAACCCCTGTATACTGGGAACACCCGTCAGGACTAGTGTTGTTTTAAGTTTAGTTTTAGACCCTATCCACATGGAGATGGGTTTCAGTGAAAATGGTAAAGTTTTTATTGTTTATGCCTCGCGTCCGCATGGAGACGGTGTTTTGGGAGCCGAAAACGATAATTTTTGAAAAAGTCCCAGAGTGAGAAAGTCTGAAAACGCCACCCGCTTCCTCTCCGTGTGGACGGTGAAAATGTATTCCCCTGAAATGATGCCGCCCTAGCCCCGCCTCTCCCTTAACCTGCCTGCCCAACCCCCGACAACAACAGTAACAATGGTGGAATACAGCGTCGCACCAGTGCTGCAGCAGCTACTGGGCTTGTTTTGCCTTTTACAGCAACATCTCCTGTAACTATACACCTGCCGTGAGCAACAAGGATGTGTTGTTATGGGTGCTGTTTTTACCTCATACGAGTTTTATGTGCATGCTCAGTGTCTTCTTCTCTGTTTTGGTGTGTTTCTGTGGCAGAGTTACAGCGCCACATACAGGCCTGGCATACTGACTGAGCATTTTCATGTGGACGCACACATAAATTCCCCATTTCGGGGGAAAAGTTTTCATTTTCGTCTCCGTGTGGACGAGGCCAAAGTCTAGTCTTTGTGTCAGGCTGTCATTTTAGTTTTTATTAGTTTTAGTCATACTCGTTTCAGTCCAGTCAAGTTTCAGTCAACAAAAAGTCTGAGCAATTTAGTCTTATTTTAGTCCTTATTATCCATGACTATTCTCGTCTAGTGATTGTATTTTAATCACTTTTTAGTAATACAATCCTATTCAACCCAGTCAATATAGTATAAGTACCAAGTAGTATAGATGAAACCAATTAATCACACTTTAGCCAAACCCATTTCACAATTCAAACAAGGTTGAGATGTCTCTTAACATTCATGGTGTTTTTTCCTGGGATTTTGTGGTCATCTTTCCGTTTCCTTTTCCACTCCTACGTAATGAAAGTGTGTCCAAAGGTTTATTGTTTTTTCTTGAAGAGACGAACCCCGACTGGCCGGCCATTGGTCCCTTTCACTGTGTCAGACTTAACTTTGTTTCATAAGTTGCTGTTAAGGCTAACCCACCATGGCTGCCTCTTCCAAATAAAGCCATGAGGAAGTTGCGTCGCCTGCAGTGCGACCTGATGCAGCCCAGACACAGGAAACAGAAATACTGTAAAATAATAATCAAACAAGGAGAAATAACGTAATATTTGTTTTTTGTTATGTGATAAAGGTTCATTGACGACAACATTTAGTCATAATTTTTGTTGACGAAAGTAACACTACTGATTTTCTCTACCTGATGTTTCAAAGATCCTCTGACCCACTTGTCTAACCATCACAATCTGGCCCTTGTCACAGTTGCTTAGATTCTCACACCACCAATTTTCTTGATTCCAACTCACCAACTTGAAGAAAAGCTGCCTAATAGATCCCACACAGTGACAGGTGCCATTGTAACGAGATAATCAATGTTATTTATTTCACCTGTCCAGGGTCCTAGTGTTGTGGCTGATTGGTGTATTCAGTCTCTGCCTTAGCTTTGCTTTCTGTTACTCCACATGCATTTTCACAGCTCATGTGTGACCGTCATTGGATTCACAGTAATGACAGTTTGCCTCCTGGAGTCTCAGGCTCCTGCGCTGTATATCCCTGCACAGGTTTTCAATCATTTCGTAGGTGCTTCTTTGAATACCACTTGTGGAATGGAAATCTGTCAGTCAAGTGTGAGCCCGAGGGTGGGGGTGAGGGTGGGGGTGGGGGGCTCCCTTCAATTACAGAAATGGAATCAGATATGAGGCGCTATAAGGGAGGATCGAGATTAGCGGTGCAATGATTCTTTAAGGAGCGATATGGAGTGGGTGATTGATGGAGGTGGGAGCGTGGGGGTGAAGGTGCATATGGGAAGGGAAGACAAAGGAAGCCAAAAAAATAAAAAATAGGTGAGGGGAAAATACAGAGTGGAGGGCAGGAGGTGGATGATAGAGGCCATGATATGAAAGGAGGAAAAAACTGAAATGGGAAATGGGGAGAGGTGGGAGAGGAAAAACGAGACATTAAAGGTTAGAGGAGCAAACGGGAGGTAGGAGGATGGTCTGAAAGAAAGATGAGGGCCATTGTGGAGATAAAGAAGCCACAATGAAGAAGTTGGTTTAAAAGGAGCTGAGGAGGACGATGGGACGGATATTGGCGGACATGTGCTGAATGGTTTGAATACACTTTCTACGCTGCTGCCTGGACTTGTTATAACTCTGGTAAAAAGAACCTTGCGTTGATCTAAACGTACAAATTTACTTCAGTGTAAATGAACCACACAGGTAGCTTTGCACATTTTATCCCATTACTTGAAATCATGGACACTTTACATGACTCCGAGCCATTTTCAGAGCATACCGCAGCTTTCCAGATTGGTTTTATGGCCTGCAGGCACTCACTGCTTTCAGGCCATGTCAGTTCATTATAAAAATCTAGTTGGAGAGACTTGCCTCAGAATAATAATCAGCCACGGTGAACATTATGTCAGGTGAATTTTTGTTGAAGTTATAGTTGGATAGTTGCATCGGAATTTCATGTAAAGTGGTTTTCTCTTTCGAATGAATAATAAAACAGTGGTTTATAAAAGTCAGATATAAATTTGAAAAGTGTTGCTTATTGCTACAGGGATGGAAATCACAATAAGAGAATTCATCGCAATGAGATTTAATATTTTGGGCTCGGGATTTGATTCAGAGGACAGTGGTTAGCACTTGCGCCTCACAGCAAGAAGGTTCGGGGTTCGATTCTCGGCTCGGTCCTTTCTGTGTGGAGTCTACATGCTCTGCCTGGTTTTCTCCAGGTACTTGGGCTTCCTCCCACAGTCCAAAGACATGCTTGTTAGGTAAATTGATTTGTCGAAATTGACCATAGGTGTGAGTGGGAGTGTGAATGGTTGCTTGTCTTTGTGTTAGCCCTGCGATAAGCTAGCAACCTTAGACTTAGAAAACTTTATTATCTCCCATGGGGGCAATCTGTAGTGCAAAAGGAGAACCTCACACCATAGAAATACAAAGACACCATGCACATACACCCAGTTATAAATAATAAATAAATAAATAAAATGCACTGGTGTCTCGAGGACCAATCATTGTAGCATATTGTTGTTCAAGAGGCCGATAGTTCTGGGTACAAATTAGCTTTTGTACCGGTTTGTTCTGACCTTTGCTGTTAAAAATCTACGACCAGAAGGCAGTAACTTATACTGGCAGGCCAGCGGGTGTATCCTGTCCAGGGTGTATCCCGCCTCTTGCCCAATTACCCCTTTTCCACCAAACAGGTTCCAGGTCCAGTTCCTGACTTAGCCCCTGGTTGTTGTGTTTCGACCGCAGTGAGAACCGGCCCCAGCCGCTAAAACAGGGGCCACCTATGGCCCCACTTCTTTGCTGGGCCAGACTTGGCACCGATTAAGCAGCGACTCCGCCAGGAGCTGGGGGAGCAACGGTGGAAACACAGCTAGCGATAGTAGAAGAGTAAAGTAATGAAAATAGGGTTTAGGCTCTGGATCTCAGTGTAGACTTTTAAAACCAGGAACAGCACTTGTATACACACGATAACTCCTCCATTTATGCATTATTACAGCGAGGGTGCGCTTCGCCGTCATAAGAAACCAGTAAGGACATCGTGATTTCACAAAACTGAATAAATACCTCACGTAGCGATGCAACGCTGCTTCGTTAACTCAATCAGGTTGTAACTAGAATATCCGCTGAAAAAAATAATTTTTTCATGGACTGATAGTAACAGGGTAACAGTAGTTTGTTAACAGCAGTTAGCTTACTAGCGGCTGGTTGTTGTGAACCGGCTCCCTCTGCAGCGATGTACTGACGTTTTACGTGACGCGGCCCCAACCTGGCCCCCTCCCTATGGAAAAGCAAACCGGTTCATAGGAGGACCGGCTTCTCAACTAATTGAGCGCTGGCTCGAGCCCCAGCCCAGAACTGGTCCTGGACCCTGTTTGGTGGAAAAGGGGTAAATGACAGCTGGGATAGGCTCCAGTGACCCAAGTGTGGACAAAGCAGGTGTAGATGATGACTGACTGATTTGATTCAGAATCACAGACTGAAGAAAAATCTCAAAAACACTCTCACCTGTTGTCATCAGCTAAAGTCAGTTGTTTTTATCAGTGATCCATCTAAACAAATATCATCATGAAGTGGATATTACTTAGGGGTGTGGTTAGCTTGATTGAGTCTCATCCAGTGTCTTTGGGTTCAAGGGTCAGACCCACCTCCTCACTCCTGAACTCATATCCAAATATGGTCACTTCTGGCTCCAACATGGCGACTTTCAAATACCAGACTCCTGACTTCAAGTCCACAAACATCACGTTAGCTTCATCAAATCTATATACAGCCTGTATTTAGGATTCAAAGCAACTTGATTCTTGGTGTAATAAATTGAAAAGGAATAATTTCATACTGCACGGCGAGCAGTTGAAAAAATGTCCTTTCAGATGCATTCATTTGAAAACACGTCTCCAGTACTGGGATAAAGTAGAAGTTACTGAACTAATGTCATTGTGTTGGTCTTTTTTAAAGCAGACAGAACAAAAAGCAATATGTTCCCACTGTGGTGTCGACAACTGTTTCATCTCCAACAGAAAAAAACCCACAGTTATCCACAACGCTGCAGTGGTGAATGTCTTTCAAACACACTCTGTTCAGACTTATTTTCTGAACAGAGTTGGTTGGAAGTTTTGCCGAAGTGCTGCCGAGAGTGTGTTGGTCAGCTGGCCTCATTTGTTAGTGCTGGAGTTTCTCTAATAATAGTCTCTGGGTAATAACATTTCTTCTTGTGAAGCTAATTATTAAGCTATTAAATCCAAAATGGACCCAAACACTTGCCTCCGTTGAAGATGAACTGCGCGATAACCCAGTGGAGCTCTGCATTTTCACTCTATCAACACAGCTTCACATTAGAAAATCAATTTTGAAATCTATTTAGCATTGTAGAAGATAGAAATAGTGATTATTTTGTGAGCCCGTACCCACCACCTTCGTCTTTATTTGTCACTTTACTCTAGATAATCATGGTATCTGAATTTTTACAGAAACATCTGAATATTTGAGCTAAAAAAATCACATCGAATTATTATTATTATGAAAATGGTTGCATTTATAAAATACTTTCTTTTACATTTTCTGATTGTGTCTCTTTATAAACAGCACAGGTTTAAAATCGATGTGTTTACGTAGCATTCAAAGGTTAATCGTAGATTTCTGCTGCACGTCTCAGTTTGTAATAATCAACAGATTTCGGTAACTTTGCTAGAATCTTCTTGTACCTATTATCCATCAACCTGCCTCATCTGTTTCCCCCACAGATAGAAATTTCATTCATTTCCCAAAATGCCATCCGCAATCCCCTGAGCATGTGTTGCATCCATCTGTTGGGTTTATGTGCGGTGAGATGAAAGGGAGCAGGAGCCGAACATCAGAGAGGAAGGTTTTCTGGTTGAGAAACTGTGGGGTTGCATCCCGTAATCAAATTGCGGCATGCCTTGTGGTTGCGCTGCACTCTGATCTATTGAAGCTCCTGTCAGTGGAGAAATTGGCATGTCTGCCTCTCCTGTGATGGATTTCTTCTCTTCTTGTTGAATATTGGTGCAAAAATGTTGAGCTGAGAAAGCATCCCTTTGTTCTTTGATCCTCGGGGAGTGACACCGAGATATCTGCTGTTGGCATTTCAGATAACTGAGCAATTTTCTGCAATCAAACACAGCTGTAGCCGCGTAGCTGAAAATATCTAGACATTGTGTGATGTCTATATTTGGCCGGTTTTCAGGGAATTTTATAAATACACCACTGAACAATCAAGGTTGCAGGACTCAGAGCGACAGTGTTAATCATCAGTTTCAGTGTTGTTCTTTAAGGGCAGCGATCCCTCAAGCTCAAAAATGATGAGTCGCCGTACCGCTCGTTATTTATTACTCATTCAGCTGTTTCTCTGTTTTTAAATTTGTTGTCAATTATGAGAACTGCTACCATAATTATACCACTTCCTCTTGCTTCTGGGGACAAAACAGTACTCAGCATAAACAAACATAATCATCTATTACTGTAACATGTCTGGGGATGAGTCAGGGCCTATATTATCATTAAAATCAATTTTACTTTCTGCTCCTCTGCGGTCATTTCTCTAGTAAAGGGCACCAGTGCAGACAAACAGCATCTTGTAGTTGCTTAGATATCTAGATGTATGTCAGATCAGATAATATCTGGCGTGAGTGGGCTGAATCCTGAATCAAGCGAGGGCCGGGTACCTGTCGAGCGTAAACAGTCTGACTGAAAAATTTGCATGTCAGCCTCTAATGAATTCAGGTTATGAAATAGTGATGCCACTGCCAAATAACATATGGGTAACGGCGCTGGAAAGTGACTCATTGAATTTGGCGGCGTGCATTAAGCAGTCAAAAAGCTTGATAAGCGGTTTCTGTCTCGCCGCACGTCCAGTTTTGTTGTGCAATCAATAACATCTGTCAAATCCGCCTGCGAGACCCGCTCAGTCACATCCATCCTGGAGACTCCGGGAAAAAGCATCTGCTACCCTTAATGTGTTCGGGTCAGAGGGCGTCGGGTAAACTAAACCGAAACAACAAGTGATTATGAAAAGTCCCAGTTCCTCTGTGGTTGTGGAGACGCTCTGCTGGATGAATCACTGTGACTAACGAGAATGGCGGCAGCCCCGAGATTGCATGTGAGGATGTTGCACCTCCAAACACTGCTGCTGGAGACAGAACAGCTACTAATAGCACAACATCAAGCAGGCTGCCAATCCCCCCAAAAAATCTCCTTCATCTTAAAAATTTCAAGATTAGAAAACCCGACAGACTCACCTACAGCCTTCAGCGAGGCGTACTTGTTGAGATCCTTGTTTTGCTGCTGCTGCTGCTGCTGTTGCTGCTGCTGCTGCTGCTGCTGCTGCTCGTAGACGTGAGCCAGCTGGCTGAGGGCAGGGTAAGGGTGCTGCTGGCCCATGTTTGATGCCGGTCCCACATTGTTGTTAATCTGGCCCCCCTCTGTGGACAAGGGCACATGACAGGACAAGGTTAAAGTCACGTTCAATACTCCAATCTTCCCCGGCTGACGAGAGAGGGGGCACCTGCCGGTCAAATGCTCGGCTGAAGGGCAGCTTGACAGAATTATCGCTTATTCACATTTTCCAGCATCAACTTATATAATCTACTTTTTTTTTTCACGCTGTATGATCTGCCGCTTTAGAAATTCTGTCCGTACTTCACACTCCTCAGGACTCATAAGCATCAACTGATGGACTCTCGCCATCATCCTACAGCTGCAGCCTATTGTATGTCGTGGCGCTTAATACACTTTTGGACACAATCCAGGGTGTATATACGCAGATGGATAAGCTGCAGATGCTCTCTGTTACATGAGATTTTACAAGTAGTTCTGCCATCCATGCCAGTGCATTTATATCAGTATTAGAGCTGAAATACTCCTCGAATACAATTTTCAGGATATTACAGAGCTGACAGTTTTTCTTTTTGCAAATTTGACTTGTCAGCCTAAATATGGAGCTGCACCAGTTCTCTCTATCTGATCTGCTGTATGTTCACAGCCTAAAATCCAGGTTTTCAGTTGTTGTGTGAATCTTCATGTGTCATGAAATTTGCCTGAAATGACTGTGATGGTCCACGTGGACCTTTCTGCAGATGTTACCCTGCAGGCAAAGTTTGGGAAATTCAGGATGCAAATGCACATGTGTACGTATGTATCAGGGATTGCTCTTTAGTCTTAAAATGACTAAAGAATATTCATGAAGAATATTTCAAACTTTTCCTGGGTATTTCTTTTTGGACCCGAAAGAAAAATGACTTTAAAACAACATTTAAAATGAAAAATTCGACTTGAAAGTTCACTATTTTTGATGAAACGTTGAGATACCATCATGAAAAATAACACAATATCTTCTTTTTGTTTGTTTTCTCAACTTTTTTCCCCGAGTAGGATGCGTCCATCATTATAGTACCACCCAGATTAGGATTATTACTATTAACAGCAACAGGACAGGGAAATCAGACATGTCACTGTATTGTTTGTGAACATTTGGTTGAACTTGTGCACTTACTTCTCGAAATGTTAAATTCTCTGCAATCAGCTTTATTGTTTTGACTGTGTGGAGAAAAGGCTAAATATCCAACTACAAAGCGCTGCGCTGATGCTACAGACTGAACACTGTTGCCCTCTTGTGGTGAAATAGTAACACTGTTACAGATAGAGGGATTAGATACTATCCTCTGTCCTTACTCAACATTCAATTGTTTTTTGAATAAAATCCTTTTTCACATTGTGTTTTGTTTTATATTTCTATTGATTTATCTCATCAAAATAATTAAAATAATAATCGTGATGTCAAAATATAGTTAAATGGTAAATGGAGTACATTTATATAGCACTTTCATGACCTTAGCTAGGTCCCAAAGCGCTTTACAAGGCAACTCATTCACCCATTCACACACACCAATGGCTACCAAGCAGCCATGCAAGGTGCTAGCCACCTTTGGGAGCAACTTAGGGTTCAGTGTCTTGCCCAAGGATGCTTCGACGGGACAGGAGGAGTCTGTGATCAAACCCACAACCTTACAATTCACAGGTGACCCGCTCTACCACCTGAGCCACAGCCGCCCAAAATATAGACGCATGAAGCACTAATGAGATTTTAACTCCACTGCATATTGACTGAACCGTTTACATTTATCTCACATATATCCCCTGGCAACTCCATAATTTTCAAGGTTTTGTTGTTTGACTGTATATATTCTCTATTTTTGCTTCCCACTTACAGTGTAGGAAGTAACAGATGTCTCCTATTAATTACACTATCGTGGTTGCAAAATTGGATAAGCGTAATGTCTTCCCCTAATTAAATAAGCGATAATTACATTTCAAAAAGAAGTGCATCGGGCTGAGCGGCGAGGAACCGCTCTCGCCGAGCTGCGCGGTCAGAGCGCAGCCGAACGTTAAAATATAACGCGGGGCTTGTTCTCTCTGCTGCGCTGAGCCTGACAGATAATTGCAAATTCCTGTTAGCGAAGGCGACGGTATCCTTGCTAAGTGAATATGTTCTGTTAAAAGCCTCAATCCTGCCACTTGATAATTTGAGGAAAAAAAGTTCGGAGACAGAAAGCGAGACAAAAGGATGAGAGGGAGAAAAAGTCAAACAGGGGGAAATGGAGAAGATGCATTAAGAATTGAGACAAAAAAGATTGTAGCGACAAGGAGGCGTATAAAGCCCGAAAGAAGCTCGACTAAAACCATTAAGGCAGAAAATACAAGACAGGGAGTGAAGATGGACGGCTTCAGACAGTCCTATCCAAGCTGTCTCTGTCTCCCTGTCTCTTGTCTTTCAGCCCCTCCTAAAGGTGCTCACACAGATGGCCTTTTGTTGCTGCACAGCAAACAGAGACGGGGAAGTTGTGCAGCTACAACTCGACAATATTGATTTCCTTCTGCATTTCTTCCCTGTTTCATCTCGGCGGTGCATTGTCGAGCCAGGAGGCGCGCTCAAAGGCCTTAAACCTGCACATCACCACTGTCAAGGCGAAAGCAAGTTGTGTTGTTAGTAATTAAACACTTAGCCCTGGCACTGACTCAAACCACACACACAGATTGACAAGGTAGAGGCAGAGTAAAGACAATTAAACATCAGAGTAAGAGACTGTGAGACATGAGACCTGATTTGATGAAATGTCCTATGGAGAGAATTAAAAAAAAAATGGTACTGATCCACATACACAACAGGAAATGACTCAACCTTGAATTTTTAAAGTCAGTGTTATTGGATTTGAATACTATTTGCACAGTGTCTCTCAATGATGCACTTGTTGGTTAAACAATAATAATTTATGGTAATAGTTTGGCAGCACTGACTCACTGAAGACTACATGAATTTAGATAAACTGAAAGTGACGCTGTGTGTGTGTGAGTGTGTGTCGGAGGGTTGGATATACAGTGTGTAGGAGAGAAAAGACAAACACACAATGAAATAAAGCCATTGATATGAGGAATAAGGAAGAAATGGAGCTGCACGTATTGAGTCATTGTAATACTAAAGGCCCATCTCACTTGTGAATTTAATAGAAATTATCAATAAAAAAAGAGAAAAAATTCGCTTTGGTCATGATAAAAGCTGATCCCCTGCTTTAGTTTTCGTAGGGGGCCAAAATGGCTGGCATGAGGTCATCAATTTTCTCATTTCATAATGGATTTTGTCTGGTCGAGGGGCACATTTGTAAAATTCAATATCCTATCAAAGCACAGGTGCACCTTTTTCTTTCCAGGCACTCTGCCATGAACCCATTCACAGCGAAACCCGTGAACAGTCGTGGAAATGGCAGCAGCACCGAATCGCAAAACCGCACGGTTTAAAAAAAAAAGAGAGGGAATTACCTCACATTTGTACTGTATGCTAAATTGTGATTGTATGCAAATGCTTCATGTCGTTAATAAATGAAATTCGGTTTAGACAGAGTGTGACAAGATGGAAAATCAAATTACAGGCACAAATAAACACCTGGTGCATTTTGGCTTAAAGCAGTAGGTCTGCGTTTTGGGGAAGATGCAGCACATCTCGTGTCTGTGTGAAAAAGCTGCAGAGAGCTCAGAGGAGGTTAGCTTAGCATAGTGCATGGTACAGAGAAGCAGCCGACCTGACTCTGTCTAAAAGAGCCTCCTACCTACATTCAACTCAAATCAAACCTTTTGTACAGACACAGGCTGGATTTTAGTCTGGATTTAGCCTTTGTGCTAAACTGAGCCATCCTCTCTATAGGTTCGTATTTGGAGAAGAGACATAAGAATGGTGTTTATCTAATCATCGAACTTTGCCAAAATGCCAAGCTAATGACTTACTGTAATTTCCAGACTATAAGCTGCTAGTTTTTTCACTTTGAACCCTGCAGCTTAAACACCATGTGCGGCTAATGCTAACGAGCTTCGTGCTGCCGATACATTTAGCCTGGTCACTTCAGACCAATGAAATTACCAAACAGGTCACAGTGGACCACATGAAACTGTTACCAAACTGTTAACTGTTATGAAACTGAAATCACTCACAGTAAATTCCTCACTCATTTTGCGCTTCACGCACACGCCCTCATCATGGAAAACACACGACCAAATGCATATGATGCAGCTTTCAAGTTAAAGGCGATCGATCTGGTTCTGCACGTAACCTTGGCATCAATGTGGTGAGATGTTGGAGACGACAGTGTGAAAAACTGATTGAATTCACACTAGTGGTTTTAGTGCAGGAGGAAGCTGAAGATAGCGATCAATGGCTTTTCTGGTAGGCTACTGTGTAACCATCCGTGTTACAAGCACTGTTCAGAAAAAAGCATATATTCAATTAAAAGTTAAAAAAAATCTGTGTAAATATTCCATATTACACCGTGGACACCTGCATCTTATAGACAAATGCACTCAACAGGTAAAGTACCGTACTTTCCAAACTACAGTACTTTACCTGCTATAACTTGACTTTACCTGCTGCCACCATGTCCTTTATCCAGCAGCTGTCTAAAAATGTTGGATTTGCATCATCTAATTTCAGAAATAATCCCAGTTTGAAAGAATCACATTCATCTCACTAAGTGCTCAACTAAGGATGGTGATTCATTCAAAGAAGCAGCAGTGGTCTGGAGCTGGTGGTTACAACAGGTGTATAAGTAGTTTCTATTTGTGAACCATTTTTCTTCACTTTATCACATTATGTTCCAGGTTCATTCTGTAAATCTTGCTCTGCTGGTAATTGTCCCTCCACAGTTCTTTGCGAGTTCATCTCAACTGGTTGCACACAAGATTTTCACAGCATCGTCTCTGTCTTCAGTTTTGTCCAGTATTACCGTATTTTCTGGACTATTGAGCGCACCTGTCTATCAGCCCCTATTGAATTCATTCGAACAGTTTCATGTGGTCCACTGACCAGGTCTGATGTGACGATGCTAAGTGTAGCTGCGGCACGGAGCTTGCTAGCTTGTAAAAAGCCAACGAGCTTCGTGTCGCCGATACATGAGAAACACCGGTGCTTAAGTTCAAAGCGTCGGAAAAAAGTAGCGGCTTATAGTCCGGAAAATACGGTAAATATTCTTCACTCCTATTTGCTTAAACAGAGACTGTAATTACTTTAGCTACTTTTTAAACACTCAACCCGTCAGTAGTAGGCGAGGGTGGAGTTTCAACCACAATCATGAGAAAACGAATCAAGAATAATCCAACTCTCACACAGTGTGACTTTCATAGATCCCATTATTCTATTCCTATACTTCATTGTGATCCCGGATGCTTCTGAGTTAAACCCTCTCATCCCTGAGTTATCCCTGAGCGCGCGCATGATCTTGAGAGAGATCACGCACTCGCTCAGTGGCTCAGACTGAAAACCAGCAAGGCGCACAGATGACATCATCCCACGATGAACCCATTCAGCAGGATGACTGACAGCTGTCACCAGGATGTCTGTCAGGATGATGAAGGGAAAAGCAGTGGGAGTCTGTCGGTGTGGTCACAGTGCCTCACTGAGCTGCACCAACACAAACCGATGCTCTGAGGTCACAACAATCTTTAACCAGCAGTGACAGCCAGCTTCAGTCCTGCAGCTCAGATATTTCCCCAAGATCACAGCAATAGGCTTTACGAAGCATGGCTAAAGCTAACATGACGTCACCTGTTGGTTTGGACTGAAGTCAGGAGTTTGTTGTCGAGCATTGTCGTGTTGGTTGTGTGGAGCCAGAAGTGACCATATTTGGATATGAAAGGAAGAGTGAGGAGGCGGGACTAATCCTTGAACCCGAGGTCGCTGCCCAATGCATGTGAGACTTGACTTCCGCGCTGGTTTCTTTGGAGACCAGTCCTGTCAATCAAACTAACCACGCCCCTAAATCTTCCTCTTAATGAAGCCTTATATCTACTTAGGAAGAGGAAGATTTAGCGGCGTGTGAACTTCAGGTTCAATGGTCAGACCCGCCTCCTCACTCCACCCTTCACGTATGGGTCTCACCCTTGAAACCAACGATGCTACCCAATGTGTATGAGACTTGAATTCAGAGCTGGTCTCAGTGGAGACAAGACCTGTCAACCAGACTAACTAGATCCTCTTTTTGAAGTCTAATATGAACTTAATTAAGATTTTTGTTTTTCAGAGGAACCAGATCACTGAGAAGACGCGTTGACT
>OOFC01048885.1:12646-23274 GCA_900323345.1 Pseudochromis fuscus
TAGCTTTGGAATGAGTGCTGCCTTAGAGAAGTACTGAGTGGGTTTAGCTCAGGAGAAGTACACTGAGGCTGGAATTAACTAGCTTTACTTTACTCTGTATGTGTGTGTTTTGTAGTGTGTGTGTGTGTGATGTGTAGTGTGTGTGTGTGTGTGTGTGTGTGTGTGTGTGTGTGTGTGCGCGCACGCTTGGCAGCCATAGCCAATCACCGTCTATCATTCAGTTTTGGTTCTGACAGCTGGAAGAGGCAGAAAGTCCCTAAACGCCTCAGAGAAACACTTAACTGCCCCCACTGCTGCTCAGGCATGTGTGTGTGTGTGTGTGTGTGTGTGTGTGTGTGTGTGTGTGTGTGTGTGTGTGTATGTGTTTGCATTAGAGGTGAGTTGTACAGCGTGTAATCGTCTCATTATATTCAGTAATCACCTGCAGCCTGACGTGCTGCTGGATTCGCCGACTGCTTTTAACACCTGAGTTTACACCTGAGCAGCTGCACGACCTTTGACCTCACCAAGAGAGATTAGAGGTTCAGTTTCACCTTTGACCCCAGGGTTGTTTTTTTTTTTTTGATCAAAGACATTTTTACAAAATGCAAAAGCTACCTCACAGCCTGGCAGTCCAGTTATTTTCAGTAGACATTACACGGACAGAGGCACATTTCCAGTCTTATAATAAAAATAACCGTGTCATAATTTTCATTATTGTATTTGCTGCAGTGCCAACAGGTTTTTCTTTGTTGTGTGACTCACTTCAGCTGTTTGAGCTGGTATATTTTTATGTGAACTCATGTAACAGTGAGTCTATTTGGACCCACAACCTTCTTGGCTAAATAAAAAAATAATATAAACAATAATAGTTAGTAAGCAGCTTGTTGGTTGGGTTGTTGGCATGTTAATCAGTTAACAGGTGATCTGGTTAGTTTGCAATTTAGTCTTTATTTAAGTACCATTTTAAGTGGGTTATGATAGAAAAAATTAAAACAAATCCAGATCAACAAATAAAAAAGTAACAAAATAAATATAGAATGAAATAAAAGATCAATATTATTAAAAAAAACACCCAAAGCAGAGCAAAATTTTGGCTTTTTTATGTTTTCTTAGGAGACGTCTTTAGGAAACTTTGTCTCAATTGAAATAATTGCACTAAAATTTAACAAAAGTCTGGTTTATATCTTAACACGTATCACAGAATTATTGTTGTGTTACACAAACAAGATCCAATTAAAGAAAATGTTATTTAATCTTTTACTTATTTTAAAATATCAGATACTTTTTCATTTGAAAGAAAAAAATCTGAGAAATTTTTGGGGTAAATCATTTGTCAGAGATGCAATGTTGCAAGTAGACAATGTGCAACACTCTGCAGGAAACAATCTTTGAAACTGGAACTCAAACCTGATTTAACCACGATACATTTTTATTTGAAAGCAAACCAAACTTTTGCCATTGTGCATGTGGTATTGTAAAAATCACATTTATTGAGGTTAATATGAAAATAACCACATGTGAACGAGACCATTCTGAATTTCTTGGCTGTGTTTTGTTTTCACTTATTGAACCTTAGACCTAATGAATTGCTGCATGTGTTTTGCTGCTGTTGGGTTGTCAGAATTGAAGGTGAAGTTATCAGCTCCAGTGTTTGAAGCTGTGTGCCAGTCTTCAGTTTGCCTGCTGCTCTCAGGAAGCACAGGAAGCAGACGAAGGAGAAGAACAGCAGATTTAAATAAGTTAGATGTTACCAGGGTGCCTGATTAACTTTAAATGAGCTCTGGTTTCACGGCGGCACACACTCAGCTCCTCTTCCTCTCCTCCGTCACCACCACCACCATCATCATCATCGTCACTCTCAGGGATCTCTGAAATGTTTGTTCATCTTTTGTGTGAGCGCTGTGACCCGTGACCTTTGCCCTCGCTGAGGTGTGATGTCGTTGAGTTTGAAGCGCAGTGGAATTTGTTTTTTCTCTCGCATGAAAGGAGTGGCAGAATGTAGAAAATCTCTTCTGGTTTTCTTTTTTTTCTTCCTTGTTTGATCTCTGTTGGCGTTCATGTAACTTTCATGAAAACATGTATTTCAAATGTTGTCAAAGTGCTGTAACAACACAGAAACTGGACTCCTGGATTTTCCTCTGACGCTCGTACGTGATAAAACACTGACACGGAGCTGCTCAGGTTTACAACAAACGACAGAGCCAATCAGAGCGTTGTAGGTGAGATTAAAGGGCAGTTCCACCAATTTGAATCTTTAAAGTGTGATGGAGTACATGTGGGGGAAAACTGGTAGCAATCCTTTTTAGTGTCTCCATGACGATTTGTGTGAAATCACATGCATTACTACACATACTTTAATCTCTCCCTCAGTTGAGTTGCATTGTGGGTAATGTAGGCACCAGGAACAGGAAGGCAGGGAATAAAAAACACAATATCTCCTGTTCTGTTGTGAATCTGACAGTGTTGCAGATGTGTGGTGCAAAGCACATTTTTAAAGAAACTGGACTTAAAGCTTGAAAAATGGCAGCAACAGTTTTTGAGTTAGATGGAACGAGCTTTTGTTGACACCACGTAAAACATCAAAATATTTAGTGGGATCAGTATTTCTCATTATCTTAATGTTAATAAATACAATATAAACCTAAAATATCTCAATTTTATTTTCACACTGAACTAATACACATGAGTTAAATTAATTAATTGCCAAGTTCACTCAACTTATTAAATGTAGTTTTTAGCAAAACAAAGTTAGCATGTTGGCAGATGTCCCAGCAAGCTTTGTTTGAGAGATAAAACTCCCCGGAGGATTTTTATTACCGTGACTATTTGAAGAATCAATTTATAAACAACACTGGCTTTTTCATCAATTTGATATTTGTTGTTAAAAGAAGTAAACTGCGGCTGAAAAGTTGATTCAATTTAATATCTCAAGTTCATCCAACCTGTTTTCTCAGTTTGTGTCAACTCTGTTGCTTTCACAGTTTCAAATCTGATGAAATTACTTCAATTTTTTAAGTTGTGCAGCAACTTGGGATGAAAATTATGTTGACAGATAAATCACTCACTACTGACTGATGTACAGTAAAATACTACAAGTGTGAATAAACATGACGGTTAATGAAGTAGAGTGACAATAAAAACACACTAAAAACACAGCGAGAGTAAATATGTGCTACTGATGACGACACACCTGCTCCTTGAATGGTACAAGAGGGCTTTTATTTTGAAGTTCCCAGGCTAACCCTTGCCCTTCACAGTGATATTAATATGAAATATTGGTGCTTTTGTTTACTTGTTGTTTACCTCTGGGCTGTGACATTTGAATAACGATATTCAGAATACTTTACATAGAGTGAAAAACATAACATACCTCAGTGTGAGTTTGGAGATTCAGAGTTGATTTTACTTTCATTAGAAACTGTCAGATGGGATGGATTTGAAGCCCAAACAGCTGTTGTCACTTGTTTAAATTACTCATTTGACATAAGGGACTTTTGTGAGCTTTTATTTTGGTGTTGCAGTATCAACGTCATTCATTGCATCTCAAGCAGGGTGAACTATAGGAGTGATTTACAGTTGCTCCTCATTCTCTTCATGTTCATCCTTTGGCTGCTGTCCTCCCTCGTTATCCGTCCTCTCTAATAATTATCATTGCCCTGCTGTCTGTCTGTATGAATATTGAATCTCTTCAGTAAACTGCAGGATTGATCAGTCGCAGGCTGAGTAAACTCTGCAGTGCTTTGAGCAAACGCCACCATCGATCTGTCCACACCAGGGGTCTGACGGGAGGCGGGGTGGGTTGTTCTCTCTGTCCGCCGCCGTGACATCATCCCGCCGCGTGCACTTCCGGTTTCACCTTCCTCCTTCTTCTTCTTCACGTCAGCAGCAGCTCGGCGTTGATCTGCAGAGTTCAGCGCTCTGCCGGCTGGCTGGACACTCGCATTTACAATGCTAATGTTTGCCTGCAGGGAGGACAGAGCGTGTGTGTGTGTGCTGAGAGCGTGTTTCCTGAAGCTGTAAAAATGTAATTCAGCAGTACACCCGGACAGTTTTTTTTTTTTTCTTTTGTAGGGCACGATATGAAAATTTGTGCTTTTTTGTGCAGCGGCTGTCGTCACCAATGAGGACAATGAGGTCGTGTCCTCAAAGTGTTTCCTGCGAGGAGATTTCAGCCACAGTTAAAAAGTAAATAAACAAAAAACACATGGTAAATATTTTATAGGGTCATTGGAATATTATTTTAGACTTAATGTATTTAAATGTGACCACTTTCAGGCCAACGCAAATAATAAATATTCAGCACTGCCTCCAGAGATGTGAAGAGGATGTTTTGAAATTGCATTAACAGACACAAAAATAAAGGCAGAAAATATAATTTAACATTTAAAATATAGATTAAAAGAATTTAGCACACACTGACAACACATCAACCAACTGGGTCAACAACTCTAATCTTGAACTTGAACTGTCAAGTGCTACTGGGCTGTGTTTTGATTTTTTTTTTTTGCATTATGATTGGTATACATCTACTCAATCTAAAATTTGATTATTTGAAACCACCAGGCTTAACTTTACGCATATATTATTAAAAAATGAAAGGGATACACTAAGTTTTAGCGGTTTAAACCAAACCATATTTTATGTTTGGTCAGTCTCTAAACAGTAAACATCAAAATATCTATATTGTGCACTGCAGAGGTCCGAGCTGAAAGGAGAGCAGCCCTCCTCCTCCCCACTGTGACTGATGTCTGAGAACATGACTGCACAAAAATAGCCAGAAATCCACACTGGGTCTTTGTATGGATTCATTGACTGTATTGATTCCTCTTCCCGCTACTGACACGGGCTGGAAATTAGAAAAGCTGGCGGTGACACCGGGAGCGATGATCAGTCATTACGGCTGGCGTGGTGTGCAGTCTGTGGGTTGCTGCTGCGCGTCTTCCTGATCAGAGCATTTTATTCCACTGCTGTGACATGTGAGCTTCCCCACAGTGTCAACATGTCTTCATTTACTCCCACAGACAGGTGTGAAAGAGTCATGTCACGTTTGGCCTGGTTGATGCTGTCAGGGTGACTGCAAGTAGGGCGTTTGTGTATCTGTGTGTGTGTGTGTGTGTGTGTGTGTGTATGAGTTGGATGACGTTTGTCACAAACACCTGTTTAAAGTCAGAACAAGATAATCATAGTCATCATGGTGTATTCCTACATCTCCCATGATGCCTTGCGGTACTGATGCTAGGCTAACCAATATTTCCTTTAAAATTCAAACCGCAAAAACAGACTTCAGACCAACATTTCCAAAATGAAATTTATTCTTTTTTTTCTTTTTACTTATTGTGAATTTCTTAAATATTGAGTGTGAAGCTTTAAATCTGGTTTCATCACGGAATCGAACTCGCGACCTGCTGTGCTGCTATTGATCTCTGATCGGGGAGGAACAACTGGGTTAGCATGTAAACCAGGACAAACACTCTGGACCCGAGTTTCTGGGTTACTGGGCACACATCACTCATGCAGACAAACACACACACACACACACACACACACACAAACGCAAGAACAACACACTGGATGAGTGACACGTGTTTGGGAGCCTCGGGGGGAATCTGAATATTGATTGGCCTGGAACAGTTATCCATCCGTGATGAGTGTCTGTGTGTGTGTGTGTTTGTGTGTGTGTGTGTGTGTGTCTTGATGATGAGATAACACATCATCGACAGACTAATGGATGGGAGGGAAGTGTGTGTGTTTAACAGAGTGTGTTGTTGCTGGTCGATTATCTTGTTTCCCTTGTTTCTCTCTCTCTCACACACACACACACACACACACACACACACACACACACACTGAGCAGCAGGTCAGAGCTGGTGTGTTTGAACGTCTGAGCTGGGATCTGATTGAACCTTTTGATGTTGTCAATTGAGCCGCCGGGCTGGAGAGACACTGAGCATGCTCAGAACGACTTGCTGTGTGTGTGATGCTGTTAGAGACAAATGATGAAGCCTGCAGGTCCTTTGTTGTCCCGCTGTAAAAATCTTTATTTCCCAAGTACAGAAGTAGACATCCTCTCACTGGGATTTGTGCATCCGTTGTGAGAATATTGTATCAGTCTGTTATTTACTTCAGTAAAAACACTCGTTACACATTATAAACTCAGCCACAGACTGTACAGTCAAAGCAACATGATGGATCTCCATTGGTTTGGTTGTTTGTGGCTTGTAGAGTTTTGCAATTGTTGTCTGTTTGGAGACAGAAGTGACCATATGTGGATATGAAAGGAGGAGCGAGGAGGCGGGTCTGACTGAGACTGAGGTCTGGTCTGGTCTCCAGTGTGATCAATCAAACTAACCCCGCCCCTAAATGTTCTCTCAGTCTCATATCTCCTTGATGATGAAATGATTTTCACATGGACCACCAGATCACTGAGAAGAAGAGTTGACTTTATGTGTTGACTGAGTATTTCAGAAGTGAAATTATACATTTTTGAGCCAGCATCTAGTGGTCATCTAGTGGTATTGCACTTTTGTTGCACTGAAGCATTGACCTGACTTTTGTAGCTACCTTTCATATACATACAGAAGTAATATCGACAAACACAACATTTGGCGCATTTACACTGGTACCTACTCACTTCGTTTCACCTCGGATCGCTCGGGATCGCCCCCCCTCGGTTGCATTTACATTGCCGAGGATCGTCCTTCCTGCAAATTCTACAGCAAAAAATCAGACTGCAAGATTCTTTACCAAATACAGTTTTATTAAAATATATATATATTTAACCTTATTACACACTGCAGACAAACTGCATCAGCATCTTTGAAGAAGTAGTCCCACAACTTACTGCCTGCTCACTGTCACTTTTCAGCCATCGCAAATATTGGATGTTAATGTTTATTCAATAAATATTTATCTAAAGCGCCTCACAGCTACTTCTAGCTAGTTTCAGCTAACAGTGTGACACACATGAGTCTCATGGTGCATTTAGTAAACACAATTAACCCTAATGTGAGACTTACTTGATCTGACGTAATTTCTTCGTAGTATCAGTGAATTTCTGGCTGTGAACGCAAGTGAAACAACAAATGAAACAGCCAATCGCAGTATACAAAAGCAACCAATCAGATGAGTGGAGGCTTCAGCCACTGTCCTGTCCACACAGTCACTGGGAGACCATCATGAGTGCACATTGGCATCGTCCAGTGGAAGATGGAGATCACTCATCACAGGTGTGTGTGCATGGATCAGACACACACCTTCTGCTTTTCCACCTGCAGACACACACTTGTATCACACACAGGCGCCTGCACAACTAAAATAAAAATAAAAAAATCTTTAGATTATGCTGCATGTGCTATGTGCATGATTTTCTATGTTGACTTGAGATTGGTGATTGATTATCTACATACAGAATCCTTTCACTCCAAGAGTTAAACACACACACACACACACACACACACATATAAACACCTCATCCAGACAAGACGCCAGAACATGACGATGTTTTTCCCAAACCAAAATGTTTGATTCTTCTTTTTCTTCACCCGTAATAATTGCAGTGGAGCAGAAGTAGAAAGTAGGAGGAAGTGGAAACATGTGTGCATATCATTTGTTAACTGATGTGTGTGTGTGTGTGTGTGTGTGTGTCGGTACACATACAGTTTTGTTGTTTGTGTCACTGCTCCAAAGACTGCAGAGCAGGAGCAGCAGTCGTGCTTTTCTGTGAACGCGACGCTGCAAAGAACAAAAGAGGAGGAAGCAGCTGAATGTCGAGCTCCATGTGCACAGATACACTCGCTGCCAGTCAGAGGGGGGTTTGTACATATACTGAACACTTTAAACTGTGTGTTAAACATCCCTGCCAATCTACATTATTCAGAAAATGGTTGAACTCAGATGAACAAATCTACTTCTGACACATCTCTGTGCAATCCAAAAAAATAAAAAATAAATCTGTAAACGTCACTGCAGAATCACTTTTATGTAAGCTAACACGAGCCCTAAAAAACAGTCTGAGTCAGCGGCCTGCCGTGACCGAGTGACTGATTCCTGAGACCTTGGATTTTGTAATGACATTGACGAGGAAGCGGCGCTCACTGATACTTGATCCACTTAATGAGCTCTGTATCGGTGCTGATGCTGATCCGTGGATGAGGCTGACCCAAGGTGCAGTTTGTGGTTCATCCTTGAAAACTAAAGTCTTCCCCTTTCTGGGGGTCGAAGGTCAACCCCGTGGCGCTCCCTGTTTTACGCTGCTGCAGGTGGTACTGGTTAGCGCCTAGTTACCTAGTTGCCCGCGGTGACCAGGTGTTGGGTGATTGATGAGGGTCTCTTTTACATTTTCTTTTTTTTTTAAATCCTCCTCCTGCTAATGGACAGGAACTGGCCACCCACGACCTCTGACCTCACTGACCCCCGCGGCATGCTGGGTAACAAGCTGAGTGTATCTGTCACACACACTCAGTAATGAGGCGGCGAAGCCAGCAGCTCTCCCCTGCTCTCTTTCATCTTCCTCTTTCTCTCCACGTCCCGCTGTTTTTTTTCCTCACGCTCGCCCAGGAGGATTGTGGGAAGGGGCAGAGAGGCGGGGGGATGGATTTTTGGTCGGTGGAGTTGTTTGGGGCTGACCCTCAGAGGTCGGCGAGGAGAGTTTTCATCCCATGTGCAGCTTCAGCCGCCTGAAGAGTTTGTTTCAAAGCAATAGCAACTGATATAGTTCTGCCGCAGTGCCTCTGAGCGCAGCACTTTTGAAGGTTGAAGTTAAACTCCAGGATCAAGTCATCAGACATCCCTCTGGAAAAGGTCTGGTTTTTTTGGGTTTTTGACCCTGATCATCCTTACAAATACATACTATACTGTATATGGTTACATGTGCTGATTATTGTATTTCCTCAAATAAAAACAGTCAATTAAAAACTTGATCTCTAAAGGTCAGGACTGTGGTCAGTGTTGACAAAAACTGACTGGACCTCAAACACAGTTTCAAATGTAAAGCTTTGTTAAGGAATGAAGGGTTTCTGTCTACTTCAACAGTAGTGGGCTTTTATTTTGAAACCAAAAGTTTGTATTACCAGCAGTAACTTTGATGATCTGATCCCATTTTAAGCATTCGTATTAGTAGCAGCAGCTTCAGGTCTGCCACAGTGCCTTTGAGCAAAACCCTGATGATTTGCAGCTACATTTGAAGCGTTAAGTTGAACTACAGCATCAGATACTCATGCCTACGTATAGAGTGGGTTTGTTTTCATGTTGGGGTTAGTTTGCTGTGACTTCATCATCACCACAGACTGTGTAGATTTGATGTAGCATCTGGTTCAGGTCTGCCGCAGTGCCTTTGAGCAGAATAATGATTTATTAACGAATTATATAACCAGGGGTCTATCTGGAAAGGTTTTGTTTTTAGATAAAACCCTTTTTGCCCTGACTTCGGTCTTCCAGGCTTTCTACTCTCCATAGAGCCTGCACAGTGTTCAGAGATGCAGCTCATGGTTACATGTATGGACTCCATGATGAAAAAGTTAACTCTAGGATCAGAAAGGCAGATGTCCAACAAAAAAAGTTTGTTGTAATAACTTAGGGTTATTTTTCCCTGACCTGAGCCTTCCAGGCTGCTATAAACTATATGGAACATGCATTAATTAAATGATTTTTAGTAACCATGACAACTCAGCTTCTTAGGTGATAAGTTTACAGTAATAGATGCTGTGACACTGATGAATGTAATAATTACCCATGATGCATCGCTTTCATCCTGTAGTGAGACTCAACAGGCTGCCAACGAGTCAAACTCCCCGTCGTCCAATATGAGGCGACGAGGAGCTGCGAGGTGGGCGGGACTCGACGATTAGCTTGTTCCCCTCAAACAAGAGACGTTAATTAACCCCGGCAGGTAAACGAGGAGAGGGTGGAGTGCATCCAAACGCTGTGAGAGTGTGGAAATGAACACGAGGTCCCCCAGAAAGCAGCTTGTTAATTATCCAATTTAAAATGATGAAATTGAAACTTGAACCCCACAAATGAATTAATTAGCCTAATTGTTGGTGGCTGGTTGGGTTGTGTGTGTGTGTGTGAGTGTCTCTACTTAATTTAGTGTTAATCAGCTGAACTAAAACACACACATTGCTGCAGAAAAACAAAGACTTTATTATGGTATAATTAAGCTGGATGGTAAAATATAGGCGCTATCGGGACAAATGGAAACTTTCTGCGAGTTGGTTTTTATAACAGACAATAATTAAGTGACACATGAACGGCCATCTGGAAGGAAGGATTAAATCAGACTGATTGTGCGATCGAGAAACTGGTCGGCTGTGATTGTTTATTTGCAGTTAATGGGGTAAAATATGACCAAAAAAACTAGTGAAATGCTCCTTTAAATGTGCTTCACTGGGACATTTACAGGCTGATAAAACCAGAGAGACTCATTAACTCAGTGCTGATGACTTTGTGAGGCGTTCGGACGTCAACAGGCTGCCGTGACCTCTGACCTTTGACCTCCTGATGTACTCGGCTTTCTGTAAAGTGAGTGTGATCTAAAGAAGCGAGGCTAACACACACACACACACACACTCACAGGCTTCCCCTTCACAACCCACTGACACAGGCTCTAATGAGGTGGTGGAAGGTGACGGAGTCAAAAGGTCGCGCTC
>OOFC01048886.1:0-12675 GCA_900323345.1 Pseudochromis fuscus
GCTTCAGTTTTGGTGCATTTACACTGGTAAAAAAGTACCTGGAACTTGGTACCTGGTACAACTTTTCGTACCTTCTCTCCTGTGGTTCTAAAAAAAAGTACCCGCTCAGGTCGGAGCAGGTACTAAAATCTTATTGGTCGGAATCGTCACTGCGTCGTTGCGTCATCACTGCGTGGCACGTAATCTGTCCCCGCAAACACGCCATTTTTAAAACCTCGGCAAACCGTGCAGACGTGTTTGAAATAACAACAAGAAGAGAAATGGCAGCTGTTAGAAATCCTGCCCCATGGACTCAGGACGAGGTGCAAACCGTTCTGTCATTAGTCACTGATGAGAAAATTCAGCAGGAGCTGGACGGAGTGGTCAGAAACGAAAGAATCGCATAAAAGATGACGTCACGAATGACGGCCAGCTACACGGAGGAGGGACGATCCTCGACAATGTAAATGCAACCGAGGGGGCCGATCCTGAGCGAGCCGAGGTGAACTGAAGCGAGTAGGTACCAGTGTAAATGCGGCATTAGTGTTGCTTCACATACTTTGAAGCTTCAGCCGGTTGGACTCGTTGCCCCTGTGGAGGCAGCACTGTGATCTACAAGTTCCTCAGTAATAACTGGATCCGATGCTTTTATTGAGGAGTGTTCACCCCGTTAATACAGCATCTAGTTTTGCTGTAGTTATAGTGGGAGGTGTTGTCAAACACATGTCAGCCAGCATCTCATGCCAAGTACACAGTAATGGACGTCCAATACTGTGCACACATGATGAGCTTCTTTTGATCTTTGAACTTCATTGCATCTATTTAATGGACTGTGCTGGACTGAGGAATGTGTTTCTGAGAAGTGGTTGAGGAGCAGGATGCTCTGTGATGACATGTGTGGTATGCAGGGTTGGGTTACCTGTGTGTTTCCACGGTAATACCTTCCACACAATGAACTGGTGACCGAAAGACTAATGATCAGTGTTGTTCTCACATTACATTCAAATGACAAAAGTATTTTATGATGAGTCAGGTGAGCCACCATGACGGCGAGGTGACTCACAGATGTGGCTCCCAAAAATAGCAAGATCTCTGACATCAGACCTATAGCTTTAGCTATTTAAAGCACCAACATGTGAGATGAATTATTTCTGTCAAAATGAAGAGTAGCTGTTATTCCTTCTGTAGCGAGAGCAGACAGAGCTGACTGTTGTAACAGACATAACTCCTCCAGAGTTCAGCAGCAGGTGTTGTAATGATAGAAAGGCCAGAGGCACAAAGGTGGAGGCGAGTCAACAGACCCTGAAGAAGGAAGGTGTATTTATGGAAGTGTGGTGTTTGCCCTGTGCTGACACCTCGACACACACCTCGTCCACAGCCAACAGGTCAAAGTCACATTTGGCAGTGCTTCATGTACCATCGAATGACGACGTCTCCCTGCAGACAGGCACAGACCTGCAGATGGGATGTGCTTCTCCTGTTCCTCTAATTCAGTCTGTGGCAGCTGACGAATGTTTGAACTCCTCAAACTTGTGTCCCTGGGTTTGTCAGACGGTCTGTCCTGACTGTCAGGTTTGCTGAGGGGATGACGGTGCCTTTAGCTACAGTGGAAAGTACCCAAATCACCAAAAGAAAAAACCCATAGACGGCAGGTAAGCAAGGACTTTCTGAGAAACTGATGAGGTCTGGCTTTCAGGGGGAAGTATGATATTGATGTTTTTTATTACAATATCTTATTGGTTTGCATTATATGGCTAATGTGACCACTCACTCGTAATGCCTTTTCATTAGGTTTTCCTCAATTTGCCATTCTGCCGCTGCAGCACAGAGAAGCTCTGTCCAATTGGATTTCTTCTTATTAATAAGAAAGTGGTTTTATTTTTGAGCAGGAGCACTTGAATCCCTAACAAATCACATTCACTTCAGAAGTAGAACCTCAGAGGAAAAAGGCTTAAAAGAAAGCAGCAGAATAGTTACTGTGAACATCGGTGGGGGATTAAACCTCACTGTATCTTTGTGCCTTCCAGCACCTTCATGTGCACTGAAAAAAAAAATTCAAATCACCGTCAATCACCCTCCAGAGAAATGTGAATTATCTCATATACAGCCAGACAAGGGCCCTGATGTCTTTTTGTAAAGAAATGATAAAAGTGACGAATCAAATGAGCTGCAGAGCTGCACAGGTGCTCTCTTCAGGGGAATCTAGTGTTTCATAGGGAAATGTATCTGTACAGGCTCAGTGAATATCAATTATACACACACACACACACACACACACACACACACAGAACATATGTGCGTCTCTCTCTTCCTGATGTGATATTCACAGTGGCATTGAATCATAGGGGGTGAGTCATCCTGGGGGGTATTGTTCTGCTGGCCAATCAAAGCCACAGCTGGATGTCCGGTGTTTCTAGTCTGCCTCCGTGTGGCATGTGAGGGAGAAAAGTGTGTGTCTGTGTGAGTGTGTGTGTGTGTGTTTACGGGGGTGTGGGTGCAGTTTGCTGAAGTGTTTTTAGTCAGTAAAATGTCAGGGATGTTACTTTGTGTGTTTGTGGTGAAGAGACTTCTCATTTTAACCACGAGGAAACATATTTCTCTTCAAATGTATATTTAGAGTATAATTTTATGATAAGAGAGTAACTTGAGAATACATTACCGTGGTGAAAGATAATGACTAATGATAATAAGGGCTTTTCATAGTCCAGTTTATAACTGCAGACTCAAATCCTCATTAGTTAAAGGTCAGTAGTTGTCCTGCTTTACATTTGCACAGTCTTATAACATCCTACTAACATGTACGGTCCATTAGCTCGCTGATCACACGTTTTCTCTGATTTCATCTTGTGGATTCTCTGAGGTTTCATCCACACCACAAAGAGGTAACAACCAGACAAGTAAACACAACCAGTGATGGACCTGCATCACTCTGACAACTCAGTGACATTACACTGTGTCCTCTTTAAGACTTGTCACACAGCCTGGAGTGTCCTGACACTGAGGTGAGGTGTTCGCTCAGAGACTGTGAGAAACACGCACAGCGTCTGATGTTGGAATTTGAAGAGCATCACAAACAGGTTCTCCAACCTGAGACACACGAGAGGCCACAAATTAAGATTCACAGGACTCTTTGTGGGAAGAATTTATTCATTGGACGGCTGTTATCTATTCTGTTAGAAGTACACAGAGTTCAGGAGACTTTGACTATTTCTGATTCCCAGTCTGCCCACAAAGAGAGAATGAACCAGATAAGAAGGAATGATGATTATTCCTCTGCTCTATAGAGGCTTTAAAACCTGAAACCCCTGCTACCAGACACTCCTTCATGTGGCCCCTGCAGACAGATGGAGCCACAGTAATAACCGACCTTAAGGGGTCACACAGCTCTGGAAGACTGCAGTGAATCTCCTCAATATTCACCGCATAGCATTGTTATGATTACCCACAATAATTTAGTCATGAATGTCCTTGCCATTAATTAACTGCACAACAGTTTTCTTATCTCAGGTCGTCGGTGTGGAGTTTACCCTTCGTCACAGCTGATGAGGAGTAAACAATGGCTTTAAAACAAAGGAATGTGTGTTTGTGGAGCTAATAGCAGGGAATATGTTACATAATGATAAAGGCAGGATGTCAGGCTGAGCTGATACTGGGGCTTGTTTAAGTTGTTTTCCAGTCTACGCTTGAGTCACTTCCCTCTGAGATAGATGGCTGTGTTATGGCGTCACTGTCACCGATCGTAATTACACACCAACAGTGAACACTGTAATAATCAGACTTAAATCTTCCCCTGCTTCTAGTGGTTGTTTTAGCTACAGTCCAAAGTAAATCTGCACTTATCCGTCCAGATAAGTATTGAAAGGCTCTTTGCTTTTACGCTCCACTGAGAAAGTAATAGTCAAGGTAGTCAAGTAGTCAAAGCTGACCACTGTCCTGGAAAATGAGGTTATGAAAATGTTTCCTCCGCAGTGTGTCCAGCCCCTCCTGTTGCTGCTACATATACTCTTTATATAAATATATACTACAGATTACCATCTCAGGCCTTATCTGTGATGACACTGTGGAGATCACACAGGACTCGTGGTGCTCCACTGCTCGACGCATGAATAAACAAAGAGACAATGGTGGTCAGCTGAGGAATGTCATTGGTAAGAACGGGCGGCGCTTTATGTATGTTTCAAATTCAGGAGCTGTTTACTGTTCGCCAATCAAAGCTTTCCAATTTCCTTTTCATCAGAGCAGTTTAAGGTGTTTCAGGCCATAAAATTTAATATATTCTCTGCAGAATGAGGTATGAATTATTGAGGTTTTCCTATTAGGACTTCAGTCTGTCAGCTCTGAGACTTCTGGGTGTGACCTGGTGTCTGTGAAGACTTATTGTTAGTCGTGGGCTGTTTGTCCTTCCTACAAGGTCTTGAAATAGACTGAACACATTTATTTTCTTGTCACCAAGTCCATTGTTGCTAATCAAGCATCTTACCGCTGAACTCTGTCTGTGATGCAGAAGCAGTGCTTTGCATATCTGCTCTTTCACAATGAATGAAGTTCTGCTCCAAGTGTGACACATGTCAGGATTTGGGGATTTGTCGTCCTCAGTGGAGACTGACAGGAGGACAGTGGCATCCTCCATGAGGCTTTGAAGTGATGGGGTGTTTCCTGGGAGCAGATGTGAAGGTTATAGGTGGTATCAGTGTGAATCTACTCAGTGACGGCTTGTGTTTTGTATCAAGCTGATTGCTCCATTGCCCTTCAGTACATACAACTCAGCACTGGATTAAATACAGGAAAAGGACTTAACAAAAGAGTTTATGAGAATAATAAAAGTGTCTCGAGTGTAATCCATATCACTCTGTGTATTGTCTGGTCTAGTCTAGTGATCTTTACTGGGGCAGGTTTTATTGACAGGCTTTCATTTTCAACAATGCAGGGGATATGTCTCATTGTCACTGTGAACATTTCAAATACAGTCTCTACTGTTTAAATTAGGTCAAAGTGAACTTGGCAGCGTCTCCAGATCCAGATCCTTCAGCAGGGCAGGGCTACCTGTGCCGTCTCAGACTAGAAACTGATGAGAGAAAAATGCAGCAATATAGAAACTCAGTGATTGTGTGGAGGGGATGCTCCTGTTTGCCTAAAACCAACAACCCCATTAAATCGCATCTATGCCTCTTGTCAAGTAACAAAAGCAGCTATTTGTGGCTATTATTCATCATCTTGTTAGTCTGTTTGAGTTCAAAGCAGGTTCTTTAGGAAATGTTTTTCCGACAATCACTGCACAGCCTCTCAGTTGGACCCACTGCTGCATATTTTCACTTTAATACTAAAATGGTATTTTAGATATTTGTTTTGTTTTTGCCAAGTTTTGTATGGGAGAGCCAGCGCTATCTCTCTCTCCTCAGTATCTTCTTTGCTCACACTGACACTAAGATAAATCAGAGACTGTTACAGCAGCACAAACAAGGGAAAGCAGAATGCTAACACAAATAAGTGTGATGCTGTCAAGACCTGAGCGATGTGCTGATGCCGCTAAGAGGTGATAATGAACCTCAAGAAGAATGGCGAGGCCTGTCGTCTGTTACATGAAATGAGACGCACAGAGACCCGCTGATGATTAAAAACAGGTCAGTTAATGATGCGAGGATGTGTATTTTTGACAAGCTGCAAAACAGCGAGTGCAATGATCTCTGCCCCCGGCTTTTAAAAACCCACGTGGACCAGCTGCTGGCGGGTGATTGTGGACCTCTCCCTCATCTTATCTCCAGTGTGCACTGCAGAACCCCCTCATCCTATGTGTGTGTGTGTGTGTGTGTGTGTGTGTGTGTGTGTCTCCAGCAGTGCTGTGGCTGCAGGGCGAGCTGGTAAAGAGAACTGGACCTACACGGTGCATTCATCAGACTCATTTGGCATCACACAGTAGAGCTGCAGCATCCAGCCACACACATGCTGCTGATGGAGGCTGTGGACAAGGAGACAAGGAAGGAAATGCAGGAAACCAGAGGGAGAGCATGAGACAGAGAGACAGAGATACTCATTATCATCAGAGTAATCCCAGCAGCAGTGCTAAACCAAACTTCATTAATAATGGTGCATATTAGAATTAAATTACATTTTAGATTACACTTCACTTTCTGAAATTAGATTTCTGTTCCCCAAAAATATCCCAATGAGGTCATAAAAGTTTGAAGTTTGCTTTTACATAAATTGTAGAAATGTAAAATTCACAACAATGAACATGAATGTTTAGTTGTGAGGAGGTTTTGCTCCAGAGAAAAAAAAAATCACATTTTTATTTAGAATTGTAGAAAATTAACTTGTGGTGCTGACAGCAGGTGTTTGAGTTTATTGAATGATGTGACATGTGACTGATCTATTGTTTGCATCTTAATAAAAAAGTGCTTTCTGAGTTCAGCTGAAAGTGTTAGTGACAAACAGCTGTTTATTTTTTCTGTGCTTTTGCAGGGTTTGCTCATTTTGGTTTTATTGTGACACTCCCTTTTTTTGCAAATCTTTTTTCAAATATAGCAAAATATATCATGAGTGTATTATAATGTACATAGTCCCTAATATTGGTGAGTGTTTAAGTAAAACTGCTATTGTTGAATGCAGCACAGTTATTATTAGTTATTTCATTTAAATATCTACAAAGTTATATAAAATGATTACTTTTACATCATATTAGATAACTCTTCCCTCAAAATAGAATTTCAGAAGGACGTATTTTTCTCTATTTTCCTTTTATCACACCAAACGTCACATGTTCAAAACTACAGTTTTTCTATAATCTGATTAGTGTCCCTTATCCTGTTGGCAGCTGTGGGACTGTGATGCATGTATCTTATATAACGACCCCCTCTTTGCTTTCCTCTCTCCTCCTCCTCCTCCTCTGTATGTTTATGCTGATGATGTGTCAAAACAGTCCAGCCTGCATCCCCAGCTCCCCTCGCCGCTGTCAGAGAGCAGCGTCTCTGCCCTTTCTCCTCTGCAAAGACACAACACTCAGTTTGAGCGCATTAAAAATTCAGGTTTGTTTGGGTTGGCCCTCCTCATAAATATTGACTAAATGGCCCCGAGAACGAGGCCTGGTTGTCCAGTCGGCAGTGGGGCAATTAGGGGAAGGCATTTTAAAACACTTGTGTTGCTCTCACCGAGACATAAGTTCACTTGTAGGAAATTAGGATGGAGGAATTATTTATGGCCACAGAGCCACCGAGGTCCTCCCCCTGGAAATAAGTTGGGAAAGAATCAGTGCTGGTGTGTGATGTATGGCTATTAAATGTCCTGCATCTGGTTAGTTTAATTGTAATCTCAGCAGGGATACATTAAACCCTGACATCTTCTCTTTCTTCTTCCTCTTCACTTCCTTTTTAATTAGTTTGATCTCATCACACTTGCAAAATATAGTTTTTTAGGAGCTGCTGTTTCGGGTTTTTTTCAAAACTGCTCTGCACAGTGATTCCTGATCAGAGATACCTGCACCACAGGTGTATGTATTTACCGTATTTTCCGGACTATAAGCCGCTACTTTTTTCCGATGCTTTGAACCCTACTGCTTAAACATCGGTGTGGCTCATGTATCAGCGGCACAAAGCTCGTTAGCTTTTTACAAGCTAGCAAGCTCCGTGCCGCTGATACATTTAGCCTCATCACATCAGACCCGGTCAGAGTGGACCACATGAAACTGTTCAAATAAATTCAATAGCGGCTTATAGACAGGTGCACTCAATAGTCCAGAAAATACGGTAGTTCTTACATAAAGTCCAGTTTAAAATGAGTTGAAGTGAACATTAGTTTTTGAGAGATAACTCCTTTTTCCCTTCGCTGTCTTCACAAATTGAGTCTTGTACAAGTGACATTTACCACTGCTCTGTCACCTGCATGTAATATTCTTTTACAGGTTTTCTTGTAGTGTATGTAGGTGAAGTATAATGCAATCCTAATTGGTTGGAGTTGAATGGAGGTGTCCTCTGGCAGTCCTTCAGTGTGTGTGTGTCGACTGCTATCACACAGTTCATCTGGACAACTCCTGACTTAATAAGTGAACCAGGGAGCTGAATTACTTGGCTCAGTAATTTGAGGGAACTTTAGAGAAAAGTGCTATGAAGCAAAACATGACAGTGTTAATGACCAAGTCCATCCCTGATTCATACGTGTGTGTATGCTGCATGTCTGCATCAGTAATTGTAACCTTCTGTCTTCTTTTCCTTCCACAGTCTTCATCTGTAGCTTCATGGTGGCAGCTCCCATCTTTGGTTACCTGGGCGACCGCTTCAACAGAAAGGTCATCCTGAGCTGTGGCATTTTCTTCTGGTCCATTGTTACTCTGTCGAGCTCCTTCATCAGTAAAGAGGTACGGCGTGAGACTGGCTGTGGCTGAAAAGGTGGAACGATCGCAGCATGAGAGCGCCGCAGTTTTTCTATTAGGTGTCTGTCCCTGCACTGACGAGCTAATTATGCTGTTATGATGTGGATATGCTCGATGTTAAGGCAAGCGAAATGAAATGACACGCTCGTTAAGTTAGACACCCGCTTTGCCTTAGTAGACACTCTTCATGTCTCCTGTCCTCACCCTCTTTCTCTCTCTCTGGCTACAAGCCAATCAACTAATGAAGGCCCAGGCCTCACAGTTGTCTCAATTACACTACTTCAGAAGATAAGACTTTGAGGGTGCACTGCCCCTTGACGAGTGGATTTAGATTTGATATCTCTGAAAGCCCCTGTGTGCATGGAGGTGTTGGATACATTAAGCACAAACATTATTCCTGATGTGGGGGAGGGGTATCCTGCTGAGTGTAGACATCATATTACAGTAAAAGGCTCTGTTCACAGACGTGTGTGTGTGTGTGGGTGTGAACGGATCCCATTATACAGTCTTGATGGATTTGCAATAAAAATCTAACGGACTGAAGTTGTTTGAGTGGCAGGGATATGTGGCATTAAAAGCAATGTTAGTTAAATGTATGCAGCGCATGGCATGTCTGCAGAGCAGTGTCATGGAGTCCTGCAGCGTCCTGTCCCCAGTGAGTAAGTCCTTTCACTGCAGTGGCTCCTCAGCCCTGAGCTGGTGAAGGGACTGACAGCTAAAAGATGCTGATGATCTCAGGAGGGCGTCCTTTGACTTTAATCCCCTATAGACTCCTCTGCTGTGAGACAAGATGGCAGCCATTTGCCTAAGCAGGAAATACATTGAGGCTCCTTATGGATGAACTGTAAATGACAAAAGCTGCTGATGGAGGAACCGGGAATAATCCTCAGCAGCCTCAGTCCTTTGCCATGAACTTTCACTTCCACCCTGAAGACACGTCCCAGAATCTGCCAATCAGATGAGACAAGAGGAGACGGCCGTTACGTAATAACACTACCATGCTGTCGCCATGAGAGATGAAAGACATGACATTGAAATGAAATGTTAATGACCACTTACAACTGAGTCCTATCATTACACATTTAAGACACTGTGGGGCATTTTGAAGGGATCTGCAGCAGATATGGAAGTCACATCTTACATAAGAAAAATTCACCCTCTCACTAAGTGCAAACTTTTTTCTGCATGACTGCAACAGATTATCATCATAAAGCTGCATGTTCATTTGAAATTTGAAGGACATTAGTAACAGTAAGTGGCTAACGTCTCCTGACTGTGTGTCAAGCTGCGTATCTTGTAGTGCAGCAGACTACACCTCTCTGACAACAAGCATTTATTTTGTACTTCTTCTATCTCCAAGTTCATCTCTAATTATATCCTCACCCAATGGAAAGCATGACTCATTACATTCAGTCTCATCTCATAAATACAAAGATAGTGAGACAAGGATAATGAGAACTATTATAGCAATGAGGCGCGGCTACATGGACTGATGAGCCTTTATTCGTTTTAGGACATTGTATCATTTTATGTCTTTTTATGATTATTGTCGTCTTTATAGCTGCACTGTTTGAAAGCTGCCACCAGTGTAAATATTGGACATTGACGCGCCTTAGAAATTAGAGACACATTTGAAACAACATACAAGGAAGGCAAACAAAGGAAATGCAGGTCAGGCAAAAAATCAGGTTCAGGGCCAGTGAGCAGAGGTCAGCATCAGGAGGTAGCAACACTGTGAAAGGTTGGAGAGCTCAGGTGAAACACACAAAGACAATGTGTAGGAATGAATAGTGGAACAGTGATATATATACAGTACAGGCCCAAAGTTTGGACACACTTTCACATTCAATGTGTTTTCTTTATTTTCATGACGATTTACATTGTAGATTCTCACCAAAGGCATCAAAACTATGAATGAACAAAGGTGTGTCCATACTTTGGCCTGTACTGTATATATACTCGTACTCGCACTCGTCGTCTTCCACTTGTCCAGGTCCGTGTTGCGGGGGCAGCAGCCTTAGCAGAGAAACCCAGACCGCCTTCTCCCCAGCCACTTCCACCAGCTCTTCCGGGGGGATCCTGAGGCGTTCCCAGGCCAGCCGAGAGATATAAACCCTCCAGCGTGTCCTGGATCAGCCCCGAGGCCTCCTCCCAGTTGGACATGCCCAGAACACCTCCCTAGGGAGGTGCCCGGACCACTCCAACTGACTCCTCTCTATGTGGAGGAGCAGCAGCTCTACTCCAAATCCCTCCCGGATGACCGAGCTCCTCACACTATCTCTAAGGGAGAGCCCAGCCACCCTGCAGAGGAAACTAATTTCAGCCGCTTGTATCCGTGACCTTGTTCTTTTGGTCATTACCAAAAGCTCATGACCATAGGTGAGGGTTGGAACGTAGATCGACGAGTAAACAGAGAGCCTCGCCTTCCAGCTTAAGTCCTTCTTCACCACAACGGACCGGTTCAGCGTCCGCAACACTGCCGATGCTGCCCCGATCCGCCTGTCGACCTCCCGCCCCATCCTTCACCTGGGGCAGGACCTCCGCCCTGACCCGGACTGAGCAATCCTCCCTTTTCCGGCTGAGAATCATGGCCTCAGACTTGGAGGTGCTGATCTTCATCCCAGCTGCTTCACACTCGGCTGCGAACCGCCCCAGCAAGAGCTGCAGGTTGCTGCCTGATGAAGCCAAGAGGACCACATAATCTGTAAAAAGTAGAGACGAGAACCTCCCGCCACCAAACTCGACCCCCTCCGCCCCCCAGCTGCGCCTAGAAATTCTGTGTATAAAAGTAATGAACAGAACCGGTGACAAAGGGCAGCCCTGGCAGAGTCCAACCCTCACCGGGAACAGGTCCGACTTACTGCCAGCCACGCGGACCAGACTCATACTCCTTTGGTACAGGGACTGAATGGCCACTAACAAGGGGCCATCCACCCCATACTCCCAAAGTACCCCCCACAGGACGCCCCTGGGGACATGGTCGTAGGCCTTCTCCAAGTCCACAAAGCACATGTGGACTGGATAGTCAAACTCCCATGCCCCCTCCAGCACTCTAGCGAGGGTAAAGAGCTGGTCCACGGTTCCACGACCAGGACGAAAACCACATTGGTCCTCCTTAATCTGAGGTTCAACTATCGACTGGACCCTCTTTTCCAGGACCCTGGCATAAACTTTCCCGGGGAGGCTGAGGAGTGTGATCCCCCTATTGTTGGAACACACACTCTGGTCCCCCTTCATAAAGATGGGGACCACCACCCCAGTTTGCCACTCCAAAGGCACTGCCCCCGATGCCCACGCCATGTTGCAGAGAAGTGTCAGCCAATACAGTCCTACAACATCCAGAGCCTTGAGATACCCAGGGCGGATCTCATCAACCCCCGGGGCTCCGCTGCCGCGGAGCAGTTTCACCACCTAGGCAACTTCAGCCCCGGAGATTGGTCCATCCATCCCCAGGCCTCTTAGCTCTGTTTCCTCCACGGAATACGTGTTGGTGGGATTGAGGAGCTCCTCAAAGTATTCCTTCCACCGCCGGACTATTGCCCTAGTTTAAGACAGCAGCTCACCACCCGCACTGTATACCGTGTGGGCAAGTTGCCGCCTCCCCCCCTCAGGCGCCGGACGGTTTGCCAGCAGATCTTTGGAGCCGATCGATAGTCTTCCTCCATGCTCTCATCGAACTCCTCCCACGCCCGAGTTTTTGCCTCAGCAACTGCCACAGCTACACTCCGCTTGGCCCATCACTACCAGTCAGCTGCTTCTGGAGACCCACAGGCCAGCCACGCCCTGTGGGCCTCCTTCTTCAGCCTAACGGCTCCCCTCACCCCCTGGTGTCCACCAGCGGGTTTGGGGATTACCACCGCGACCGGTCCCAGCTACCTTGCGGCCACAGCTTGCAACAGCCGCCTCAACAATGGCAGAGCGGAACAAGGCCCATTCGGACTCAATGTCCCCCACTGCCCTCGAGACATGATCGAAGCACTGCCATAGGTGAGAGTTGAAGATCGTCCTGACAGGTTCCTCCGCCAGGCATTCCCAGCAGACCCTCACTACTCGTTTGGGCCTACCGGGTCTGCAAGGCGTCTTCCCCTGCCACCTGATCCAACTCACCACCAGGTGCTGGTCAGTTGACAGCTCCGCTCCTCTCTTCAGTGTCCAAAACATATGGCCACAGGTCTGATGAAACGACTACAAAGTCGATCATCAACCGGTGACCTAGGGTTTCCTTGTGCCAGGTGCACCGATGGACATCCTTATGTTTGAACATGGTGTTCGTTATGGCCAAACTGTGACTAGCACAGAAGTCTAATAACTGAACACCACTCAGGTTCAGATCG
>OOFC01048888.1:0-27912 GCA_900323345.1 Pseudochromis fuscus
GAGAGCCTGCGTTTGCGATGGACGGGGGACAAACTTGGTCTAAAGAGGAGGTACAGTGCCTCATAGATATTTGGGCTTCATGCTTCATGCTGAAACAACAGCAGTATTTGTGCTTGCTGCATAAAGCAATAACACAAATATATGGTAACAAGAACGAACAGGAGAGCATAGTTCATTGTTTATGAATAAACCGCCGAAATAAACACAGCCTGTTGTTTTCTTCCGGGATTTTTCCCTCTTCACATGCTGCGCCAATCAGCGTACACCTACGTCATCTTAAACGCCTTGTTTTGTAAACAGCGCCGCCAAACGACTGGGGGGGAGATATAACAATAATTGGAGTAGGTTCGTCTGCGAAAACACTGGTGTGAATGCAAACCGAACCAGTTGAAAATAGCAACATTGTAACAACTTGTGGGTCCAAACAAACCACTCTAGTGGACTAACAGGTGTGAAAGCACCCTAACACTGGTGCTTACAGTTGAGCTAACAGATCAACTGATAGCTTGACTGTAAAAATGACTAACACTGGTGCTCACAGTTGAGCTAACAGTCAGGTTAACACAGGTGCTAACAGTTGAACAAACAGTACTCAGAAGAATCAGAAGCAGATTTTTCTGTCTGCTGGTTATTGATGTTTCTTCAGACTGAACCTGATCCTGAAGGACATAAAGACCTCTATGAGCTGAACCAGGATCAGTTTCACGCTAATGGATCCTCCAGCTGATACCCCACACACACACACACACACACACACACACACACACACACACACACACACACACACACTGTAACAGCAGACAGTACATTCTTTATTTACATTCTGGGAATCCACTGCGTTTTTAGTTTCATGTTTTCAGTAAAAGCGAAGACGATCTCTCTGCTTTCAGTTCGGACCATAGACTTTATATAGACATTTCTATATACAGTCTATGGTCTGGACTCTAATAGAGGACATCAACACAGTCAGAAGTCAAAGGTCACGGTGACATCATGTCCTCCACCTTTCCACACATCCGATCAGAACTCTCCGAGGATGTTGTTGAGGAATGGTTTGACTGGTAAAGGTACATTTTCAGTTTCTTCTCTTATTTATTTATTTGTTTATTTGTCAGAGACGATGCAATAAACATAGGACGAAAAAAAACGGAGCCGTCAGCGCTGAGCTGATGAACGCCGGCAAACATCAGTGGAATCTCCTATTTGGTTTCCACTGATTGTTTAGTCTGAGGTTGCCATGCTTCCACCCTCCTCTCCCGCCATGTTTACACTGAGAACAAAGGAGGAGGTGGAGGTGACCACTCAGTGGCTTCATGTCTTCGGCTGAGGATGATATGGGGCTGTGTGTTTTTACTGTGTGTGTGTATGTGTGTGTATCAGGTGACGGTCTTGATCTACACCGACCTGCTGCTGTTGACCAGAGAGGATGAAGCGGGACGCTGCAACGTCCTACAGAGTCCACTGTACCTGAACACACTACAGCTCAGAGAAGGTAGCGCTGCTGCTGCTGCTGCTGCTGTTGTTGTTGTTATTGTTGTTTTTTCCAGTGACAATTATTGTGGTAATCACAAACATTTTTTGATGGTTGCCATGGTGATTCATCGTATCACAGCTCCACTGATGATGAGCTTCAGGCACATACTAAAAGTCCACCCTCATCTCCACAGGATCTAACTTCTGTGTTGTGATGTAATGCTGGCAAAAAAGAGGATATGTAGGCGGGACAAAACATTTGGAGCAATTTGATTGGAACATTGAAACACAACCATAGCTAGACCATAAAAAAGACCATAGCTAGCTTGTTCATGTTAATAAATCACATTAGCACTATGTACTGTAGCATTTCTTGTTCTTTATTGTAAAACAGAAGATAGCTAACGTAGGTCGGTGCTAAGACCAAAAACAAACCTGCTGAACACAGTCCAGCCTCCAACAGACATTTGTCTATCGTTACCTAACAACAGAACTGAAGCCGTGTTCAGTGACATTCTGTAAAGCAGCAGATTGATTGACAGGTGGATGCAATGATACTATTGGTTAGAATTTTTTTCATTCAAAAAAATTTCATTTTGATTTAACTCAATGTGACTCAGTTTGTTAAACCTCCTGTGTGTGTGTGTGTGTGTGTTGCGTTGCATTCAGTGTCGTCGGAGCCGCTCCACATCTACTTCTTGCAGAGCTCTCAGAGCTGCTGGCGCTGTCTATTCAGTCTGGAGTCGTTCAGCATCGACCAGAAGGTCCGAGTCAGCCTCTGTCTCCACGACAACATACAGCTCCAGCTGATCACCACGGAGACCGGACGCAGCCACCAGGTGCAGTTTGAAGATTGTGTTTGCTCAATGTTAAGTACAAAGTGTATACGTTTTCTGAAGCCAATTAACCTTCTCCTCCTCTTCTCTCCCCCTCTTCCTCTCTCTTTTCTCTTTAAACTCCTCTCTCCTCCTCTCTCTCCTCTTTCTTCTCCCTTCACCTCCTTCTCCTCCTCTCTCTCTCCTCTTTTTACCTATTCTCTCCTCCTCCTGCTCTTCCTCTGTCCTCTTCTCCTCTTCTCTCCTCCTCCTCAGCTCTCTGACCTCCCCTCGGACTTCGGCCTCCTCTCCCTCGGTCAGTCGGACCTCCTCTATCGTCCTTCCTCTCCTTACTCCTCCCTCTGTGACCCCCTCAGACCTCCCTCTCCCTCCCCTTACTCCTCCTCCACCCCTCCTCCTCCTCCCTCTTTCTCCTCTCTCTCTCCATACACCACCTCCTCCTCCTCACCTCCCTGCAGGACCATTGTGCCCCCACCTCAGCTCCTCCCCCCACCTCCCCCCTTCTCCTCTTCCTCCTCCTCCTCCTCCCTGTCCAATCACAGGAGTCCTGTCTGGAAGAACAGAGTGGTGGGAGCAGAGGAGGAGAGAAGGAAGAGGGGACGAGAGGAGGAGGAGGTGGAGGAGCGGCAGCAGGGGGAGGGGGAGAGCGCCTCAGAGACTTCAGAGAGTGTGGGAGGAGTCAGAGGGCGGGGCATCCTGCTCAGGTCACACCACTTCAACAGAGAGGAGGAGGAGGAGAGTGATGATGAAGACGAGGAGGAAGGAGATGCTGAGTTCCCCTCCTACAGACCTGCAGGTGGGAGACCGTCTGTAATCCTGATTGATTCTGATTGGTTGACTGATCCTGACTGATCTTGATTGGTTGGGCGATTGGTTCTGATTGATCCTGATTGGTTCTGGTCTCAGTTCTGCGCCGCTCGCTGTCTGAGGGTTCTCTGCTGCAGGAACCTCGATCGCCACGCTTCCTGTCCGACAGCACCATCCACCGCCTCACCCGACCTGCGACCTTCGATCTCGACCCACACTCAGGCCCCACCCCCCGGCCTCCCTCCCCCCACACTCTGAGGAAACACCTGACCAGAGGGGGCGGGTCTCTGCACCAAATGCTGCTGCTGCTCAACGGCACCAAGGTAGAGGGGGTTTAGAACCAACATACTCTCTCCAACGACTAGTTCTTAGTGGTTCCAGCTGTTGGTTCCTACTGATCTCAAATGGTTCCAGCTGATCCCAGCAGGTTCTTATTGGTCCCGGCAGGTTTCTACTGGTCCTAGACAGTTCCAGGTCCCAGCAAATAAGAACTTGCTGGGACCAGTCAGTAAGAACATGGTTCGTTTTCTACTTGTCTCAGGTGGTTCCAATTGGTTCAAGTTGGTTCCAACTGGCCCATTCAAATTCCTACTGGTCCCAGCTGGTTCCAACTAGTCCCAACAAGTTCATACTGGTCTCAGATAGGTTCCTGCTGGTCCCAGTTGACTATAGTTGGCCCCAGCAAGTTTTTATGGGTCCCAGTGGGTGGTTCCCCACTGATCTCAGACCTTTTGTCCCAGCTGGTTCCTTCAGGACCCAGCAAGGTTCCTTCAGGTTCCTTCAGGACCCAGTAAGGTATTACAGGTCTAAAACGGTTCCTGCTGGTCCCAGCTGGTTCCACCTGGTCTGGGAAAGTTTTTTTATTGGTCTCAGATGGTTCAAACTGATCCCATTTGGTTCTAAAAGGTCCAATCAAATATCTACAGGTCTATATCAGTCTCTATCACTGTCTCTATTGTTTTGTTTGTTCAGAGTGGAGAGTCCAGAAACCGTCAGCTGAGGAAGAAGACCAACAGTTTGTACGCAAACAAACACACATTTCATGCAAACAAACACATAGCTGCTTACTGTAAACAAACACAGCTGTTTACTGTAAACAACAAACACATTACTCTGACAACTTCCTGACGTCTCTTTAGGGCCGCTGATGTCAGGAACCACCTGGCATTTCTAAGGAAACGGAAAAACAGTGCTGGTATCCATGGCAATAGTCTGGAGAAGGCTCTGAGAAACAACAGGTAGGAATCAGCTTTCACCATGATCCTGATCCTGAACCAGAACTTGAACCTGAATCCAACCCAGAACCTCAAAGTGCTAGTTCTGTTTGCTTCCTGTGTCTAAGGTGCGTTTGTTTTGTGTCTCAGACCATCTGCAGGGGAGGTGCTGAGGTGGGCAGAGAGTCTGGAGGCACTGTTGACCAATCAGTGTAAGATGCACCACTCATTCTTCATTTTGCTCTACCAATAATGAGTGAGGGGAGGAGCTTAAATGATGTCTGTTTCTTCGCTGTCTTCTCATTGGTCAGATGGTCTGGCGGTGTTCCGTCACTTCCTGAAGTCAGAGTTCAGTGAGGAGAACCTTGACTTCTGGTTGGCTGTGGAGAGATTTAAAAGGACACGTCCCTTCAGCAAGATGGCTGTCAGAGCTGCAAAAATCTACGACGACTTTATCTCCACAAGTGCAGCGAGACAGGTACCTGTCTGCCCCCAATCCTCTGGTTGGTCCAGAAACTGGTTATGTGACACACCTGCTCTCTTTCTCTCTATAGGTTAACGTGGACTCGTCCGTCAGAGAGTCAACCAGCGAGAGCCTGCGTCTCGGAGTAAACCCCACCTCCTTCCAGCTCGCCCAAGATATGATTTTCGGCCTGATGGAGACCGACAGTTACCCTAGATTCCTCAAGTCCCGTCTTTATGCCCAGCTGGCCAATCACAACACACAGACGGCTACAGAGCCGACAAATCAGAATGGAGCTGTCAGTCAATTATGAGGGAGGAGTAGGAGGAGTAGGGTGGGATCATGTCCTGGACAGACCAATTATACAGCTGGTCTGACTGGCTGGCCATTTAAGACACTGTGCCCAGGTGCATCATGGGAAATGTTGTACCCAGTGTTGTTGGACTAAAAGTAAGATTATCTGCTCAACAGCTGCTCAGGTTTGAACTGTCCTGGTTTGAATCTGTCCTTCACAACAACTTTTATTTTTTAATAGACACTTTAAATGAGTTTAGTTTTATTTTCATAATCAATTTTGAATTTATTTCTGTTCACTAAGTCAAACATTTGTTTAAAAGTTTTAGTTTAACATTTTTCTGTGACGTAAAGAGAAATCAGAAGATTAAATGATCGTCAAGATGTTATCCAACACTTTGACTAAATACCTGTTGTTGTTTCAGCTGTGTTTGCTGCTAAATAGCTACTGTTAGCATGCTAACACACTAAACTAAAATACCTGCGAAGCAGCAACATGTTAGCAAACAGGCAGAACATGTAGACGTACAAAATACGAGGCAGTGAACCTGATTAGTTTAAACATCACTGTTGTTTAGTTTAAAATGTACATGTTCAGAATAAACTGTGAGGAAGATGTTTGTTTTTTAAAAGAAGTTCATTTTTTAACGGCCTCTAACAGAATTCAATGAATGTTTGTGTGTAATCAGACTGTTACTGTAACAGTGTTACAATAAAATATGCCAGTGTTAGACCTCCTGTGTCATCCTCTGTGGTGTTTTTTGTTAATTTTACTGAATATTAACTTGATAAAGACTTCTTTAAATGAGTGACTTTAATTTATTTGTGCTGATTCAGTAAGACCCAGAGACTGTTTATAGAAATGAACGAAGCTAATGTGACGTCACCTGTTGTTTGAAGCCAGGACGTTGGTGTTTGAACGTGTTCATGTTGGTTTGTTTAGATCCAGAAGTGACCATATTTGGATATGAAAGGAGGAGTGAGGAGACGGATCTGACCCTTGAACCTGAGGCCAATCTCCAATGTTTAATGGGCCTGGCGTTCAGTGGTGAATGAGCTCTCAAACCACCTGTAAATCATTGGAGACCAGAGCTGTCAATCAAACTAACTCCGCCCCTAACTCCTCCCCTTCTCTCAGCCTAATATCTCCTTAATGATGAAATGATTTTCAGATGGACCATCAGATCACTGAGAAGAACAGTTGAATTTAAGAGTTGTTTTGAGTCACCATCTATTGGCCATCAGTGGTATTACTTTACAAAACTATTAGACTAATATCTGCATAACAATCATAAAAAAAAAATAAAATAAAAATTGTAATTGTAATTGTAAAGAAATTGGTAATCCAAATGATAATACAATCAAATCAAGTAAAAACACTCCTTTAATTGTCCTTTAAAACCAGGACAAATCATATAATATTTGTTATTATTTGGTGGAATTAAAGAGCAGTCATTTTACACAGTGAAATATACACAGTATGTAGGACTGATGTTTTACTGAAGTATAAGTTAAACATTTCCCAAAACATACAAATGAAAAATTATGTGATAAATGTGTACCATGATAAGTATTATCAGCAAAATATACACACTAAAAATGCTGGGATGTTTCAACCCAGACCGAGGTAAATGTTGGACTAACTATGACCTGGGTTAATTTAACCCAGCAAGACGGGTTGTTGTTGTTGTCTGGATAAATACTGGATACCAACAACCAAATGTTGGGCAAGAACAATAAAAACAACCCATCTTCCTAGCATATAGTCAGTCCAATACTGACCCAGTAAAACAACTCAACATTTGTACTTTGTATTGATTTTGATATAAAGAAATGAAATATAAGCAGTAAATGGGGTTGTAAGATAAATCTAAAGGGTTGTTATATGCATATGGGAGAAGAAAGAGAAATATCTGGTGCACAAATCTTGACCTACTGAAATCAAAAACTACTTTGATTTAGCTACTTTCTAAAAAAGTGCAAGTAGTTAAAATATAAATAAATGTAAAATATAAAATGTATCTTTAAAAATTAAAACAATAGATATCCGAAACAACTGCTTTGAATCTATTTGTAAGAAAAAGGTTGGAAATCAATAGCTTATTTAAGCAGATACAATATAAATGTATGCAAAGTCTTAATCCTTTAATAGTTATTTTGACAGAGTAAACATTTTAGGTTTCAGTCGTTGCCCCACATTTGAGTTCATGACACATTCAGGTGGCCTCACAGCAAGAAGGTTTGGGGTTCGAATCTCGGCTCTGACCTTTCTGTGTGGAGTTTGTATGTTCTCCCTGTGTGTGGTGGGTTTCCTCCAGGCACTCTGGTTTCCTCAGTCCAAAGACATGCTTGATAGGTGAATTGATGAGTCTAAATTGACTGTAGGTGTGAGAGTAAATGGTTGTTTGTAGTTGTCAGCCCTGCAATAGGAGACAGCTGGAATAGGCTCCAGCAGACCCCTACAACTCAAGTGTGGTTACAGCAGAAATGACTGACTGACTGACACATTCAGGTTAGGATTTGGCATCTTAGGTATAAGACTGATGTGATATGCAGCTTGATACAATGTCTCCGATTGGATATATTAAAGATACATGTTGGTATTTTGCAATGTGACACAATATGATTCACACCCAAATCACGATACAGAGCCATTCAACATGATCTGATTCAACACAGTTCATGTGGTGATGTCAAAGAGGATGCTGTGCAATTCAGTGATTTCATTATTTATTTACTCATTAAACCAAGACTTCACGAACTGGCTTTCCTCTTGGAGCCTGTCTGTTTTAGGGTTAGAGTGCAGTGTCATTTAAGTATCCTCAAGATAAACAGGAATATTTAAGTGCAACATATACAAAAACAATTTGCACTATTTTTAGCTGAAAGAAGTCTCACCAGTGAGCAGCTGAAAGTGATAACTTCATGAAGTATAAAAATATATTTTACATAGATGTCAATTGGCGCTGAATACAAATTCAAATAAGGTAAACTAGTTATATGCAGTGTTATGCTGCTTGTACTTCAAAACCTCACAGTCACTGTAAAAACAATAACATCCATGACAGTAAAAGAGCTTCACTTTCGTAGCGACGTCCTCACGCTCATCCTCGCTAAATCTTTTAAATCGTTTGTAATGTACACATCCGCGAGTCCGCCACGCCCGTTGTGTGGGTCGAAGAATAATGCCCCAAAATGGGTTAATAAACGTAAAACTATAATGTATTAAATGGACTGTATCGATATAAACATTTGATAATCGATGCATCTTGATAACCTTCAAAAATTGCATTAACTCTCAGCTGCTCTACCGGTACCGTATCGTTTAATCTTCTCATGCCTAGTTCAGGTACCTGAGAGTTAAAGAGTGAAGTAGTCCCTGAAGGCAGCACTAACAGCCTGCGGACGCACGGTGTCGCTGTTGTCTATGGTGAAGGTCCAGACTTCTGTGTCAAGTTTACAAGGATGAGACAGGAAGACTATTGAGACTGTCTTTCATAATAGTCCTATGAACCAAAATGACTTGTTTACAATTGAACCCATCCCACAGCGTCACTCTGACTCAATATAATGAATCTTTCTGGTTTCATTTGAGTCTTTTTTAAAATTTAGATGTTAATGTTAATGTCCGGCTGTTAATGTCTTGAAAGTTTACAATTAAAAAAAAACCTTTTCTACAAGTCCAAAAGTTGTAAATTCAGACACTTCATATTATTATAATGTGTAAAACACACAGTCAGAGTGTTTGGGAAGCCTTCACTTATTTTACTTCATGAATGAGTGATAAACATTTATCACCATATTTAAAGATCGTATCAATTGCGACACTAACGAAAAAGTGCTGAACAAATTTCTCAATTAACTTGTATGTGAGTACTTTAAAGTTACATGGAAACCCTAATGTCATCAAGTATTTTTTTAATTTAGATGTGCAGACATCATCTAATCTCATCTTATTTTATGTTACCTGTGTTTATAATTTTTCATCTCAACTCATCTAATGTCATGTTATCTCACCTTATCTTATCTTACCAAACTATTGCTAGTTGGTCACCATTAATTTCTTTAGAAATAATTGTTAGATAAACAGAGAACAAAAAAGAAATTCCACTTCCACTCATTCTATTTTTCCTTCTGCTTCAGTACTGTTTCATTTCCAGCTCAGAAACAACTTTCCTGTGCGTTAAGTTTAATATTTTGGGTAAAAACATTGATATTTTGCGCTATCTTCAGTCTTTATTGTGAAAGGTCCCAGACGGTCACATGACCTGCAGTCCGCTAGCTTGATGCTACTGTTGGCTCAGAGTTCCTCCGGGACCGAGGAGAGCAGAAAAAGAGGAGAAGCGTCTTTCTTCGTCACTTTCTGTGGTTGAACCGATGCTGGAGGAACTCACGACGCCAGAAATGTCTCCAGGTGAAACTTTTAGTACTTTAAAACCACTTTTTCCTCAATTTTTGAGCTGTTATTTTTAACCGAAACTCTTGATTTTTGTTCCAGATCTGGGAGCTGAATCATCTGAGAACATCCACAGCAGCAGCCGTTAGCTCCAGCTAAGTTTAGCTAGGTGTTTTGTAGTTTTTATTATTTTTGTGGTTGTTTTGAACGATGGCCTTCTTCGTGAAAAAGAAGAAATTTAAGTTCCAGACCCATCTGACCCTGGAGGAGCTCACCGCGGTGCCCTTCGTTAACGGAGTGTTGTTCTGCAAGCTGCGGCTGCTGGATGGAGACTTCGTGGCGACTTCATCCAGGTGAAAACACCAGAAAAACACTTTTAAACACAACTTCACACACAGAAAACTGACTGGAAACAGTTCTGGTGCGGTTTAATAGAACTTTGCAAGCGTGTTAGAGTCATTGAAATACACTTGCATTTATGGAGCGTTATTGTGAATGTCAGTGAATTAATTGAGTCCTATAGCTGATTATTTGTCCTCTAAATGGCTTTATTGTATCGTATAGGGAGTTTTAATAATTTTGTGAGTTTCTTTGTTTATATTGGTAAATTTTGCTTAATTTTCCATATTTTCCATCTTCTAGTGTCACAAAATTCAAAAACTAAAAACTGTGTTAAGAAGTCCACCTGAAATGATAAATACCCACACACACGCAAAAACAACTGTGTTCTCGCCCTCCTGGGCTGTCTTGTGTCAAGCTCGGGTCCTCTACCAGAGGCCTGGGAGTCTGAGAGTTCTGTGCAGGATCTTAGCTGCTCCAAGGATAAATAGATACTTTATTAATCTTGAGGGAGTAGTGCTCTTCTGGACCGAGGTCTCAGATGGTGCTCCTGGTATCTCTTGGGGCCATCCACTCAGCTTGTGGGGGTGCCCCAATCACCACTGGCACCACTGATGCCTTCACCCCCCACAGCGTCTCTAACTCCTCTTTGAGCCCCTGGTACTTCTTCAGCTTCTGTGTCTTCTTAATGTTGCTCTGGATCACTACATCTACCACTACCAGTCTCCTGCTGTTTGTTCACCACCACTATGTCTGGCTGATTGGCCATTACCATCTTGTCTGTCTGGATCTGAAAGTCCCACAGGATCTTGGCATAGTCATTCTCCATCACCTTTGGGGGCGTCTCCCATCTTGACCCTGGGACCTTCAGTCCATACTCAGTATAGATGTCTGTACACAATGCCTGCTACCTGGTTGTGTCGCTCCAGATACGCTTTACTACGCTATGTGCTGCACTGTCTCAGGGGCTTCTTTGCACAGTCTGCACCTGGGGTCCTGTCTGGTGTGGTGGACCCCAGAATCTATGGATCATTACGTATTTAGGGCCCGTTCTTGTGCAGCCATGATTAGAGCCTCTCTGCTGTCTTTGAGTCCAGTCTTGTCCAGCTACTGGTATAAATCTGATGGTATGGAGCTGGGGAAGCAAAGTGGTGTTTTTTTTTGTTTTTTTTTTTTTTGTTTTTTTTTAGAAAAATCTTGTAAAGCACGTTCATGTAAGTTGTTCTTGTCAGGAAAAAAAATCTATGAATTCTCTGTGGTTATTGTAATTCGACTTTTGTTTCTTGTAAATTTTAGAATAATTAAGATTTTTTTTCTTTAAAGCCAAGTGTATGTTTTTATTCCTTTCAGGTCATATCTCTAGTTGTATAGTTCACTTAATGAACCATGTTAGGCAAAAAACAAAAAACAAAAATTCTTGTTGTTGTTGGCACTTACCTGATAGCATCATCCCATCCAGCTGTCAGTCACTCAATCTTCTAATTAGTCAACATTGTCATCTAAAATCAGTAGTAAAAATAGTTGCAGATGAATTTAGTTGTCATCAGATGTGTTTATCAGCAGAGTGAAAATCCTTCCTTACCCTGCTGAGAGCTGCACATGGCGTTCAGGGGCTGATGCTGATTAACTTTTAGTATCAGCAGTTAAGTTGATTTAAAGATGTCTTTTTAATGAAGTAATCATCATCTTTCTTGTTGTTCAGGTCAGTCAGCCCATACTTTAAACAACAACTCGTGCTAAATGTGATTCATTGTGTGATTAGTTAACTAATTGTTTCGCAAGGTGATGATTAATCAACTGTCAAAATAGTTGTTAGTTGCAGCCCTGCTAGTAATCAGTGGTTTGTTGGAACAGTATTGTCAGTTAGTGCACAGTATGTAAGTGATTTAGTAACAGTATCTTGCTAGCTATGGTTTTTGGTTGTGTTTCAATGGTCCAATCAGACTGCTGCAAAGGTGTAATCCCGCCTACATATCCTGTTTTGATGGCAGTACTTCACAAGATGTTAGATTCTCTGGAGATGATGTTTCAGGTGGACTTTAAACACATTTTCATAGATGCAAAACTTCCTTTAAAGTATTTTAGTTTGATTTAATCTAACTTTAAATGTATTAAAGTCACTTAAAGACACTCACAGGAGTTTAATGTGCATTTCTGGGGCTTCACAGTGAATTTATGTGAATAGATGGAGTTTTCCCACTCATGTTGTGTTTCCTATTGTGCGATATCGTGTTTGCAGTGACCATAGAGTATTTTTTGCATCTTTATTTGCTAATTTTGCTTAATTTTCCACCTGTTTACAATCACGAAACAGACTAAAAACTGTGTAAGATGTCCTCAGAGATCAGTTGTTTCACTGAGTGTTTCTGCTTCGTTTCAGTGGTTCTGCAGCAGGTTGTTTAATGAGAGACTGTTTCTCTGTGACTCAGATTTAAACGCAGGGTGTTGCCATGTTAAGTGGCCTCTCGTTGTATCTGCACTGGCACCTCTCCTGGAGCTACCAGACTAAACACAGCAGAACCTCTCTAACCAGCTTGCACTGCTCAGATCGTCACCAGATCTGGTTACATGAAGCTAGAGGAAGAAAATGACCCTCGACTGGTCTCTCTGCTTTTTCATCTCCTCATTACATCACATAACTTCAGATTTTTCTCGATCACATCAACAACTTTCATCTGTTTTTCCTTCCTCCTCTTTGAATCACTCGATTAGATTATTCAGCCTTGAAGAGACACATCAGACATCCTGTTCCAGCCTTGATACTTGTTAAAGTCTGAAGGGACACAGTGAGCATCTGGACACTGTTTGACCTTTGCAGCTTTGTTATGATGGTGAACAACCCACAAAAAGAGGCATTGCAGCACAGCTTTAAAAACCTGTAACTCAGTTTGTGCACCTGTGTTGCAAGTTATACTTAAACTTGCGACCACATGAAGTCACCATAATTTGTTCAGTGATGAGGAGACTGCAGGGAGATATTTAGAAACTGTCAAACTCTTATTTTATTGCTAATGTTAGCTAGCTGCTTTACATTCTAGTACAAGGTCTGATCTCAGCAGCGTCAGTCAGCTAATGTTGCTAAAAATCAGCTAACATCGCTAACAGTCAGGGATTGGACAAAACTGTGTTATAGTTCTGCCCACATCAAGCCACCAGTTTAGTGTAAAATCCTAAAAGTCTCTCTTGAAGATGGAGGGTTTGGTTTGTCCCTTCTGGGCTCCTGTAGAAAGGAGGAGGAGCCTCTTTCTCTCTGTACATATAAAGGCTCATTGTACACAACAAAAGCACAAAGATCCTGTTGTTCAGCTGATTAAACACTAATATAAACACAGTTATTAATAATATTCCTGCTAAAACATCCTGTGAAATTTTACGCACTGCTCCTTTAATGTGTCAGGTTTTCACAGACTGATTTTTCTGGAGTTTCCTGATCCTCCTCCTCAGGTCACCATGAAGCACAGAGCCCGTCACTGCTCTGTCACTGACCTACTAAACTAACCTCATCATGTAAAACAACATGAGGCGGTACACTGTTGGCCGGCTCACTGTTTTACTGGCAGACCCTCTCAGAGGAGCCTCTAACCCACTTTCTACATAAAAGGATGGACCTGGTGCTCCCCACATGGGGCTGAGTCGCCTCAGGAGTTTGTTGCTGGTGTCGACGCCTCGATTTTCTTGTCTCTTAATTTTCTCCACACCCAGTTTGTAGCTGGGAGTTCACACAGGCCTGTTCAACTGCAGAGGACAGATGTGGACGTGGGGGGATGTATCCTCTCAGTATTGTCACATAGCTCTGTGTGTGTGTGTGTAAAAATAAACACTCAGCAGCTCGAGCATGTTTCTTGTCAGTTGATGTTTCCATTTTCTTACCTTTCATCGGTGAGGGGGGGAAAAGCTCTGCTGTGAGGTGGAGATAGTCTCGGTAGTTGAGTGAAACTTTAACCAACCAGGGCTGAAAAACTACTATGTGGAGCACAGGTTCAGGCCTGGAGCTTGTGATTATTATTTACTGATAACTAACCTGTGGATTGTGCTTTTTGTTAACTTTTTAGTCCATAAAACATCTAAAACTAGAGATGAATGTTCCCAAATTTCAGGATGGCATCTACTGAAATCCTCATTGACACCCTGCAAATGTTTTACAGGTTTATTGGATGCATTTAAAATGTCTTGTGTTGATTAGTATTTGCGTCTGCTGCACAAATTATTCTCATTTTCTGACTTTGCTTTTACCCTTGATGAGGTCCCAGTGGATACTTTGTTTGTTATCTGAGGCTTCAGACCAGAAAGAAACACCTATGTAACGTGTTTGTGTAGAGAAATTAATAACTGTTCAAGTTATGTTTTACTATTTAACAGTGTGGGGACATCATGTTGCATTACAGGAACATCAGAGATGAAGAATTTTTGGTTAAACTTGTACTAATCAGTAGAGAAGGTGCAGAAATATCTCGGTTCTAAGATGCATCATCAGAATAAAGCAAACTTAAATGAAGGTTGTGGCCTGTTCATAAAAGATAGATGCAGCCACTGGGTCTTGAAAGTGAAGCCGATGTGAGTGCCAAAAAGTGTAATACCACCAACAGCCTCTAGATGCTGCCTCCAATGGACAATTCAAAAATCCTTGTTTCCAATCCTGATATATTTAGTCAATACATTTTTTTTTTTTTGGGGGGGGGACAGTGACCAGTGACCTCAGGTTCAAAGGTCAGACCCGCCTCCTCACTCCTCCCTTCATATCCAAATATGGTCACTTCTGGCTCCAAACAACCAACAAGGGAGACATTCAAACTCCTGTTTTCAAAATGTGACTCAACAAACCAACGGTTCACATTAGCTTTGCCCGTTGTAACTCAACCTTGTCATGTTGTCAGAGTGTTTCTCTGCAGCAGCTTCATGTCAGACGTGTCACAGGAGGATGATGCTAATGAATGATCGACAGGCCGAACCAAACCGTGAGCCGGGCAGTCATGCTAGCTGCATGTGATCCTCTGTGCTTCCACCACGACTCTGAGAGTGTTGTTTTTTTTCTTCATGTGGTCCGCTGCATCAGCTCAATGTTAATTCCCTTCGCTGTTCCCGACCCACAACAAGGCGAGGCCCCCATACAAAGACCGGGTCTGTCAGATCTGTGACATAACGCTGATCTCTGTCCACCGCCGAGGCAGCCTCCCCGTGCCGTCGCTGCCTCCTCCTCCTCTGAGTGGGCCTTGTTTTCAGCCATGGAGATGATAAGAGAGATGGAGGGAGATGTTATATAACTGGCAGAGAGGAGGGTGATGACCTCTGAGAGAACAGAGGCCTCAGACATCGCTGTTCTCGCTGCACAGGACAAGAACAGGGACACTGGGACAGAGGGAGGGACAAGATTAATTTGCTGTTTCGCAGCAGATTGGAACTTTACTCTGATAAATAAACATTTCCATGAGAGCTGCAATCCTCTGGAGGAAGAAATGAAAACACAGTGAGGCCAGAAGCACACAACCCCGATGTGTTTATGTTGCAACACCACAAACAGCCAGGATTCAGGGTCAAAGACAAAACACCGACAGAACAATAAACTAATGGAGAGAAATATTTCACAATTACCAATGGTATCAGCTGCCTGATTATAGTCTCCATCACAGACTGGAGGTCAGAGATGGACGTAGTCACCATGACGTCACCTGTTGGTTTGTGAACTCACATTTTAAGCCAGGAGTTTGGTATTTGAATGTGGCCATGTTGGTTGTTTGGAGACAGAAGTGACCATATTTGGATATGAAGGGAGGAGTGGGGAGGCGGGGTCTCACCATTGAACTTGAGGACACTGTCCAATGTGTATGGGACTGGAGTTTACCAGTGAATGAGCCTCCAAACCTCCTGTGAATCATTGGAGACCAGAGCTGTCAATCAACTAACCCCACCCCTAACTCCTCCCCTTCTCTCAGCCTAATATCTCCTTAATATTATTTACAGATGGACCAGATCGCTGAGAAGAAGAGTTGACTTTATCTAATGACACCAGAATGACTTGTAGAAAAAACATTTTGACTGGGTATTTCAGGATAGAAAATGACCATTGCATCAGCATCCAGTGGCCATCAAGGGTATTGCAGGTTCTCTCATTGGCTTCACTTTTGAAACCTGGTGGCGATGTCCATCTTTTTATATACAGTCTATGTTTGCAGCCTGCTCAGGTTTGTTGTTGACTTTACGACCTTGACTGGACAATACATTTATGTCACAAATTTCGCATTTCATTTTGGGGGAACATTGGGGTGGCATTGGTTTCAGGTAGCGTCATCGACTTAATTTTCTCTTTTTCTTGCAGTGGGTTGAGAAATCAAATCATTGACTTGTGTGAAGTTAAAAGACACTGGACACACTTTCTTTATTTTCTGGCCTTGAAGTTGTAAATGTTTTCGTTATGTTGCTTTCTTATGTCGAATTGTGGGTGAACGTTGGTGATATGACAGGGAAATGCAAATATCAGCAAGTGATAACAATATGTTTGAAAGGTGGACATTTTGGAACAGTATTAGTCTTTTTTCTGGAGCCAGTATCTAATGGACATTGGTGGTATTGCACTTTGTTTACCTTCCTGCGTTGGCTTTAGTTTTGAGACCTGGTGGCTTCGTCCATTTCTACATACAGCCTTTGGTTCTTTATGGTTACATATTTCATTGTCGACCACCGCCGAGCAGTGCTGGTTCATGTTAGGCTGTGGTGCAGCTCCTCTGCCAGACGGCGGGGCCTTTTTGCCAGGACCCCCCTGCCTCCAGTCACCCGCTGTGTTGCCAGATTGGGACTATTGAAGTGAACGAGAAAGGTTGCGAAGGGTTATTGTCAGTCTTAATCAGCTTTTATAGCCCACGGTGGTTTGAAGGGAACTTCAGAGGCTTTTCTGCCCCAACAGGAATAAAATACAGATGATAACTTCAGTTGTATTTTGCATCTAAAAAGACAGTCTTAGTAAGTATTAGCAGCTGATATTCAGCCTGGAAGGTATTGAACCACTGATTTCTGATGATGTAACATGCTTAGTGATGGATGTCCGAGCAGACAGAGGTCCTTTGTAGTCTGTCCTCTTGGTTGAACGTGTGGTTTTACAGTGTTAATGATATAACATGAAACAGTGCAGTGCATTTATAAAGTGAGGACATAGCAAACAAAGATCAGCCAACGGCTAACGAAGAATTACATAAAGGTCTTCATGCACTCTCACAAATTCAACTGTGGAAAGAGTTTGCAGCTTCAGGACAATAATGTTCTCTTGGTAATCATAAATTTCTACATTGATCTTGACACTTTTTTTTTATATGAGTGAGGAACAAAGACCTAATTCTGTTTTTGTTAATCAGGTGTAAACTTTCCTCCACCTAGCCTTCATGTCGATCCCAAACAGGCCTCCAGTATCCTGTAATCGCGCATGTCCTGTTTTTCAGTGTTTTTCTTTATTTAAAACATTCAAAACCTCAATAAAATATTAATATGAACAGGCCTCAGAATGTCTAAAAAGTAAGGTTACAAGCATAGACTGTATAGAAAAGATGGACGTAGCCACTGGGTCTCAAAAGTGAAGCCAAGTGCAAAAAAAAATGTGTAATACCCCCGACTACCACTAGATGCTGGCTCCAAAAAACTCTGGCTCCAAGTGACTTTAATTCAAAAAGGGTCAGTCCCGCCTCCTCACTCCTGTCTTCTTATCCAAATATGGTCACTTGTGGCTCCAAAAATCCAACATGACCACGTTCAAATACCAAACTCCTGCCTTCACAGTGCCACAAATGAATGGGTGACATCACAGTGACCACGCCCATCTTTTACATACAGTTTTTGTCATTTTTTTGGTACATGGTTATGAGACCTTCAGCTAAGAAAACAGCAAGTTCAGCGTCCCTTCACAAGTAACGATATTAAAGTATAAGTTGAGTATAAGTGGAGCCACCAGGATGGCTATCGGCGTTGGAAAGTATCCACTACATCCAGCCAGTTGGATCTGCTGGTGGAGAATGTGTTTTCACTCTGAGCAGCTTTAGAAAAACCAGATGGTCTTCATCTGTATTTGGCAGAAAGAAAACCTGCATTTCCTTGCTGCTTGAGCTCAGGCTTTATCAGCTCTGTTTTTTCTTTCAGTTAAACATTTTCAAGTTTGTTTTGATCCGATCTGCCCCTGACATTTCAACACTGGATGAAGTGCGCTCTAACAGTAACCTGACTGTAGGTGTAGGGAAATCTCCTTCCAGCCCTGCAGTCAAAGACCAGCCCAGGGAAGGAGATGAAGGTTGAGAAAAAATGGATTGTTGGAGCAATTACAGGTTAAATGTATGTTTCTGAAGTGGCAGCGTGTACCGAGTGTGACCAGATACTGACTTAACAAAAACCAGGCGTGGTTGGCTGTTGTTGCTGTTTTTGATATTCAGTTTTTTTTTTTTTTTTTTTTTTTCTAGTAATCAAAACAAAATCCTGTGTGTCTGACAGAGACTGTGTAGAAATGCACAAAGCAAGTGGAGTTAAAAATGTAATACTGCTGACAGCCACTCAGGGCGGCTGAGGCTCACGTGGTAAAGCGGGTCGCCTGTGAATCATAAGGTCATGGGTTCGATCCCCTGCTCCTGTCCACATGTTGAAGTGTCCTTGGGCAAGACACTGAACCCTAAGTTTCTCCCAATGGTGTCTAGCGCCTTGCATGGCAGCTCTGTAGCCATTGGTGTGAATTGGTGAATGAGTTGCCTTGTAAAGTGCTTTGGGACCTAGCTAAGGTCATTAAAGCACGATATAAATGTCCTCCATTCAACATTTACTGGATGCTCGATCCAAAAAACTTCAGCTCCAGTTGACTTAAATTCAGTTTTTTCTTCTCTAGTCATTCTAGTGTCATTAGCTAAAGTTATTTCTTGTTATCAGTGAACTGGTGGTACATCTGAAAAAAAAAGGTATATTTAGAGGCGTGGTTAGCTGGATCAGCAAGCCTGGTCTCCAATGAGAGCAGCACTGAACTCCAGTCTTATACACATTGGACAGTGATCTCAAGTTCAAGGCTAAGACCCGCCTCCTCACTTCTCCCTTCATATCCAAATACGGTCATTTCTGGCTCAAAACAACCAACATGGCTATGTTCAAATGCTGATTTCTTGACTTCAAGTGGGAGCCCACAAATCAGCAGGTGATGTCACACTTGTGCCGTTCATTTCTATAAACAGTTTATGGTATCTAGACACAACAATCTACCTCTATGTACATTTTGGGGATTATCTAAGCAGCTAATGAAGCTCTAATGAAGTTAATGAGTAATTTACACACTGAGAACTTAAACCTTAGCATTTCTCTCTAAAATCCCACTGTGATATGTTAGTATGACAAATTGTGCCGCCTCTTCTGACGTCACACTTCACGTCTTTAATTCCTTATTTTGTGTGTAACTGTTTGTCACTGGTTCAGCTTCGTGTCATGTTGGTTGTGTCAGCAGCATTTTCAGGATGTCGTTCTCGGGATCCTCCAAACTACCACGACTCTCTGGGTGGAGTTGGCAGAGTTTCCTGCAGCCTGTCGGCCGTTGGGCGTCGCTGACACTTAACTGGCTTGATTTATTGTCACTGGTCTTGTTGATGTTTTTAAAGTGAGTTTTCCTTTTTTCTTTCAACATCTATCTGATGATCAACAACACTATCCCCTGGCTTTCTCACGCCTTTTTAAAATCCTCTCCCATATATAGTATGACAGCAGAGACAAACAGGAAGCACAGACAGATGATAACATGACTTATTGCCATGAACTAATCATCAGTGTTATCAGTCATATGCCACTCTTCTCATTGGTTTAGCTTTGTATTTGTTTTTAAGTACCTCCTAACATGTCTCTATATTAATTATTAAACCACAAATCTATTTAATATGTAAAAGTTGAGAAAGTATTTCTGATTCTGATTAGTACCTTATCTGAAATCCAGATCATTGATAATTAATTCTTAAAATAATCTTTCAGAGAGTAGAGTAAATGTATTTTCAAGGTTTTAGATCCCTTGTTTAGGGAGAAAAAACATGCACTATCACACAATATCATGTCAGGTGTTACCTACCAGATAGAAATATTTAAATATGCTTTATGGAAAAAGAAAACGACAGGAACAAGCAACAAAACAGCCTTAGTATTTCAATATTTGTTGCAAATATTGACGAACTACTGCTGGGTGAATTTAACCCAGCAAGATCAGCTGTTTTTACCCATTTTATTGTTTTATGCAAACGCTTTATTGTTTTTTAACATCTTGTTGTTTTTCTACCCAGAGTCCGATATTTACCTAGTTTTTTAGAGTGTACAACTTTTTAAAATCACAATGTTTCATCATATTTTAAATTTAAAAAGTTGCATTTAGGCTGATTTTTGCTGCTGTCCATCTTAAAAATGGGTCAAATTTGAACCAGAAACAGTGTAAAGTGGTGTGAAAGAAGTTGAAGCACAAACAAAGACTCAATGTCCCATGTTCCCTCCATCATGATTGTTGGGTTTGACTGAGAGTTCAGTGGAAACAGAAGCAAGGAACCATCCCTGGAACATTCTCTGTTTTTAAGATGAAGTTCTCAACTAAAATGTACCTGCAGTTATTTCCACCTGGTCACAAGTCTTCAGCTGTAGTTGAGGTTGGACGTTTGGCTCGTGGGAGAAGGGAAGGGATGCATTTTTTAAAAAAGACAGGAAGAAGTCCAGAGAGGAGAGTTTGAGATTGACCGGGACGAGCTGCTGCTCAACAGCTGTTTCCTGTTTTCATCTCACTTTTCCAGCCACTAGCTTTTTTACAGTGTGTGTGTTGTAGACGTTATTCCTCTGGTATCTGACCAGGTAATCAAAATGAACTTCCTCCATACAGGGGAATTCCTGTGGAGCTGATTGTTAAAGCTTCTCTCTGTGAGGTTGTTATCTCGATGCTTTGCTTTAAGCTGAAGTGAAGAGGTAATAATGTTAGATATTTACACAACGTTGGGTTGGTAGCTACAATGTTTTATATATTACATGCATAGACTGTATTTAGAAATAGATGAAGTGTAATGCAATGCAAGTGTAATGTCATGCACTGGTTTGTGGACTCCTGTTTAAAGCCAAAAGAGCAGCTTTTGAATGTGACCATGTTGGTTGCTTGGAGCCAGAGGTGACCATATTTGTATATGACTGAAGCCATAAACTGTTTGTAGAAATGAACGGCACAAGTGTGACATTACCTGTTGCTTTGAAGGCAAGAAATCAGCATTTGAACATCTCCATGTTGGATGTTTTTAGCCAGAAATGACCATATTTGGATATGAAGGGAGGAGTGAGGAGGTGGGTCTGACCCTTGAACCTGAGCACACTGTCCAGTGTGTATGAGACTGGAGTTCATCACTGCTGTCATTGGACACCAGACTTGTTGATTCTGGTAACCACACCCCTAAATCTTCTTCTTTTTGAAACCTACCATCTACTTAACTAATTCCTTGGTAGAAGAAATGTCCATTGTAGATTTGTGGAACTTAATTAGAAATAGTTCACTTGTTACCTTGACATCTATATTAACTCGGCAACAGATCTTAATCAAAATTCTGTGGATATCAACCCTGTCAATCAAACTAACCACAGCCCTAAACCTTCCTCTTCTCTCAACCTAATATCTCCTTAATGATGAAATGATTTTCAGATGGACCACCAGATCATTGAAAAGAAGAGTTGACTTTATCTAATGACATCAGGATGAACAAAAAATGTATTGACTGAATATTTCAGAATGGAAAATGAGGATTTTTGAATTGAAGTCAATTGAAGCTTTTTGGAGCTGGCATCTAGTGGCCACCATTAGTGTTGCACTTTTTTTTGCACTTTTTTTTTTAGCCCCACTTGCTTCATCCATTTCTATATATAGTCTAAGGGTACATGGTATTTCCTTAGATAAAAAGGTTTTCAGTTAAAAGCCAGATCTCTAATAATGTGTGGTTGATCTGAACATACACAGGGTGGAAAAACAGGGCTGAATAAATTTGTATTTTATGCTGGAAGCTCCCAGTGCTTCATTTTCTTTGTGTTTCCCGTAGCTGCTGAGGCTCAAAAGGGAAGAGAATATGGAAGTGTTATAAAGTACAGTACCACTGACGCCCACTAGATGCTACCTCAGAAAAACTCTGGCTCCAATGGACTTCAACTGAAAAATGGTCCAAGATATTAGACTTCAAGAAGAGCATGAGGGAGGGGCGGGGTTATTTTGATTGACAGGTTTGGTTTCCAGTGATTGACAGGTGGTTTAGAGGCTCATTCACCAGTGAAGTCCAGTCACATACACACAGGACAGTATAGTCAGGTTCCTCACTCCTCCTTTCATATCCAAATATGGTCACTTGTGGCTCCAACTAAACCATCATGGCCATCAAACTCCTGGCTTCAAAGTGTGAGACCCCAAACCCCTGGGTGACGTCACATTAGCTTCATCCATTTTTTTTATATAGATGCACTGTGTAGTTTGTATCCACTGAACTGTTAGTAGTTTGTGTTCAGGGTCTCTTTGATGGACTTTCCGGGGTCAGTAACATCCTCTTTGAGTCCTCGCCCGTCTTGACGTCACCGTCCACTCTGCAGGATTTATCTGCTTCCTCAGCACTCTGCTCTGTTTATCTGAGCCCTCAACACAACCCGGCCCGGCCCGGCTCGGCCCAGCCGCTGTTTGTGTTTCTTCTGTGGGGCCGAGGCCCCCAGTAGCCTCACGGTCAGGATGGGAGATAAGGATCCCACACTGTTGCACCACTGACATGTTGAGTCATCACATGCTGGGGTCTGCCGGCAGGGCAGCGCAAATCAGCGACCACATGTTTACATATCTGTCTTTCATGCTGCGCTTCGAGGAGAAATCACAACTTTAGTTTGTCTTCCTCATCTCAAACATACTGCAGACAGGTTCTTTGTTGTTACAGTTGCTATTTTAGCCTCATTTGGCTTTTCTACATTACAAGCCAGCAAAGACCTTTAAAGAGAACGGTCTCTGAAACAGCTTGATTACTGGACGAGGTTTTACAACACGTTCTCTGGCCAGATTGCAGATTTTTGGCAGCGGGGAGATGGTCAGAACAAATCTGATTCCAGTTCCTGTAACCTAAGCTCAGCGTGATAGATTTGCTTTATTTCATTACGTAATGTTTTCCAGGCAGCAGCAGATGAGATTAGATGTCCGTATGAGTCGACTTGTACCCCAAAGCCACTGCAATCCCCAACAGTTGTCCTCAGGCTGAGTCAGAATGAAAAACTAATCGTCAGTGAAACAAAAAAAATCTCAAAACTTCCAGACAAACTGCCCAAAGCAGCCGTGTGAAGGGATTCGTTCACCAGGAAAACCTGAAAGGGATCAGTAATTTTCTGGCCAAGAAACGCTCTGCTACAGACTGAAACCAACAACACAACCATATTTAGATAAAATATGTTTTGTGTGTCGTAAATCACAAATTTGCACAAAGACTTTTATAAAGTGCACAACTTGGAAAGAACATGAGTTGGAAGCTTAAAGGATGTAAACAAACAAACAACAACAAAAAACATACACAAGTCTGAGTAAATCTATAAACCAAAGCACATCCTAAAACCTGGCAGGTATAAAGAAAGCAAACAATTCAAGAAGTAATGATTTCAGCTCTCAGAAGAAAATGATTGTTTTCAGCTTTCAACTGTAGGGATTCAAACCCGACTGTTTTCTTAATGCAAGTCTTGTAAGATCAACATGTTCAAGGCTTTTTTTAAGCACTTTAATCAGCCTTTGTTTTAGGATCTAAAAACTTGTGCTTCCTCACAGACCCTCTCATTATTTGCAGAACAAGGTCCTGAAAGATTTCTAGGAACAATGACTCCATTTTTAAAGAGAACTGTTCGGTCAGTCAGTGGTGATTTCATATATTTTCTTCTGTTTTCTCCCAATGCTCCCAATGACCACAAGAGACTGGCTCCAAAAAACTCTGAATAAATGTTGCTGTCCCCAAACCAGAAGGATGATTGAGGCTTCTCTGAACAAAGCTACTGGGTCTGAAAAGTGAAGCCAATGCTGAAGTGCAAAAAAAAAGTGCAATACTACCAACAGCCACCAGGAAAACCCTGGTTCAGTTGACTTCAACTCAAAAATCCTCATTTTCAATCCTGAAACACTTGGTCAGTATTTTTTCTACAAGTCATTCTGATGTAAAGTCAACTCTTCTTCTCAGTGATTGGTGGGAGGAGTTAGGGGCGGGGTTAGTCTGATTGACATCTCTGTCTCCAGTGATGTTCAGGTGGTTTGGAGGCTCATTCAATGGTGAACACCAGTCTCATACACATTGGACAGAATCCTTGGGTTCAAGGGTCAGACCTGCTTTCTGACTCCTCCCATCATATCCAAATATGGTCACTTCTGGAAACAAAAACAAAAAACCAACATGGCCCCGGTCAAATACCAAACTCCTGTCTTTATCAGTCCCCAAACCAACAGGTGACAGCATGTGAGCTTTGTTCACTCTCAACACAGTGTCTGGGTCAGATTTTCATCATGAAAAGTATCTTGGTAAAAAGTTACTGAAACTGAAAAACTCCATATTAAATCTAAAGATATCCTGCTTCGTCGGCCATTAAACCTCTGCATCTTCATTTTGTTTTCAGCCGGATGTCCCTGTTACATTTTCTCATGTGTTTTCCCCACTCCACAAAAATAATCTTCATATCTCTTCTTTCTGTTCCCACTTTAAACCTTGTCTCTCCTTCTTTTGCTGGTGTATTTTGCTTCTCTGAGGTTTTTTGAAGTCATAAATCTCCTCTTCCTCAGCCCTGGAGCTTTTATTTGCTTTTCTACTACATCCCTAATCCATCCTGGATATTACAGTCACAGGAATGTTTGCTTGCCTAATCTGCCTTTGACATTTGGCCTCTTTACTTTAATTTGGATGTAATTGTTGATTACATAGGAATTTGAGCTGCTTCTACTTCTGCTCTCACAGTGAATATCAATGGAGAGGAAGATTAAATGATGATGCTATTTTCATGGTGCTATTTGCACAGTGTGTGGGAAACATCTGGTCTGTTTGCAGCTGTCAGAAATTCTGTTGGCTGTTTTTTTCCTGTGAAATACTCTAACTTTGGCTCAGCTGTATGACACGATGAAAAGATGGCCTGCAGAAGGAGGACACGCACAATAATGGCCTTTGTTTGTCTTCGCAGGCGTTTTGGTGTCTGTTTACGTGAGCTGTGTTCAGCTGCAGCTCCGACGTCTGTCTACTGTCACTGTGGCCTGGTTCAACAGAGACTCTGCATAAAAACACAACCACTGCTCCAGTTTCTAGTTTTTGGTTGAAGACAATAAACAGTGTTGTGCACAACATTGAGGCAACAAGTTTCAGCTCCTGAGATAAGTGAGAGAAAACGTTGCTGTCCCCAAAATGAGGGAAGATGAGCGTTTCCCTTTCAAGGCTGGTCTTGAACTAGACATTGATTGATATGTTTTTTTTCAGGGCTGATATCCATTATTGGTAGGCAAGGAGGCTGATAGCTGATATTTGGGGCCGATATTCATTTGCCGTAAAAGTGACAATATTGGTGTCAGAATGAGATATTATCAGCAACTTGTTTCCAGTGATTAACAGACAAGTCTGGAGGGACTGGAGCCGACCAGCTGCTTATGTTTCCATAACGTTATTGAGCCTCACAGTAAGTTTACTTGTGAGTTGTAGAGGACTGAGATGTTTTTATTACAGCTTCAGGAGAGTCTGTTGTCCTCACTTACCTTACAAACATTTATCTACTCGCTCTCTGGAGCTGCTCCACTCTGCACGTGTTTCTCCTCTCTGCTGTGTGTGTGTGTGTGTGTGTGTGTGTGTGTGTGTGAGCACTGTGCATCCCCAGCTTTCACCGCTGAAAGCAGCCACTGGATAAATAAATAAAATAAGGTTTATGTTGATAAAAGTGTCAAAATTCCAAAAATTGCTGCTGATAATCAGTCAATCACTTGTCAGACTATATATAGAAATGGACAAAGCAACTGGGTCTCAAAAGCGAAGTCAGTGTGAGTGTATTGCCACCAACAGCCACTAGGTGCTGGCTCCAAAAAAATCTGGCTCCAATTGACTTCAATTCAAAAATGGTCATTTTCAATCCTGAAATACATCATTTTTCCACAAGTCATTCTGATGTCATTAGATGAAGTCAACTCCATTCTCAGAGATCTGGTGGGAGGAGTTAGGGGCGGGGTTAGTCTGATTGACAGGTGGTCCATCTGAAAATCATTTCATCATTAAGGAGATATTAGGCTGAGAGAAGGGGAGGAGTTAGGGGTGTGGTTACTTTTATTGACAGCTGTGGTCTCCAATGATACACAGTTGGTTTGGAGGCTCATTCACTGGTGAACTCCAGTCTCATTCTCATTGGACAGTGACCTCAGGTTCTAGGGTTAGACCCACCTCCTCACCCCTCCCTTCATATCCAAATATGGTCACTTCTGACTTCAAACAACCAACATGGACACATTCAAACACCAAACGGCTGTCTTCAAAATGTGTGATCACAAAACAATTAAGTGGTGACCGTTGCTTCATCCATTCTATACAGTCTGTGTGTACGTCTTTACACAGGGTAGCTAAAATCCAGCAGTGCTGGATTACTGATCACAGAACCCTAAGAACCAGTGAGAGCCAATGTTTAGTTTAGTTTAAGGTTTGTCATCAGTTTTGAGACAGCAATCTAATGAATATGGTACAATAAGCAACCTGTGAGGCTACCAAAGTTTGCCAAGTGTCAGCAAACCCTGAGCCTGAATTTCCAATCTGATCTTTCTGCCTACATATCCTGGTTTTGTCAGAAATTTGTCACGATACAGAAGTTGGATCTTGAAATGTTGCAGATGAACTTTAAACCTTTATTTCAACAAGAAAATTAAAAATTTAAAATCTCTTATCGGAGTATCTTAGTCAGTGAAAGTTATTCTTAGTTTTTAGCTAGCTATTTCAATTGGTAGCCACATTTTTAGCTTGTAATTATAAGTGCTAATCACACCTTTGGCTACTAATAATGACGGGGTAGGAAGACTAATAGCTTAAAAGTTCAGCTGGAGGTCATATTTCAAGCTAACATAGTTATCTAGTAATGTTAGCTAGCTGGCTATGCTGTTTCCTTGAGTTTCAGTGGTCCAATCAAATTGCTTCAAATGTTTTGTCCCACCTACATATGCTGTCTTTGATGGAAATACGTTGTGACACAGAAGTGAGAGCCACTGGAGATGATGTTTCAGGTGAGTTTAGGGTCAGTGTTGTGCTTTTTATGAGGGACCATTTTCCTGCTCATGTACAAGCCGTGTTTGAAGTTGAAGATTTAGCGTCCGTGTTTGGACAGTGTGACTGCCAGCAGGGTTTTGTTGTTGACATCTGAAGCACATGTGAGAGGAGCCAAAACCTTTTTTCTGTTTTCACCTCGGCCTCCTCCTGCAACGCTGCGAGAGTACAAACACAGAACAGAGGAGATCCAGACGTGGCAGGTGAGATTGAAAACAAACCGCAGAGGGCTTATAAAAACGTCTGAGAGGAGAGGGTTGGCGTGTTGGTGAGCGTCTCGTCGCGCTCTGAGCTGGCGGTGGATTTCACTGTGAGGTTTCCATGGAGCCTGAACAAAGCCATCTGGACTGAGGAATGTGGTTTGGGAACGCTCCACCTTACACACTGGACCACCAAAAGCATGGGGGGCGGTCCTGATAAGAACTGAGAGAGTGTGTGTGTGTGTGTGTGTGTGTGTGTGTGTGTGTGTGTGTGTGTGTGTGTGTGTGTGTGTGTGTGTGTGTGTGTGTGTGTGTGTGTGTGTTGTGTTTCTGCTCTTCTTGGAAGCTCGCTGGTTTCCAGGGACTGCAGATTAACAAACTGACTTTGGTTCAGGGAGAGAGAAGATTTAAAGATTTGTAGGTTGCTGTTTGTTGTGTGTTTGAAGAGTTTTTTATTATTTGTTGTGAACCAAACCCAGAGCTTTGATTTATTTGATTTGTAAAGGATTGATTTAGTTTTTTTGTTGTTGTTGTTGTTGTTGTTGTTTTTTTTAATATATATTTTAAGTTTGTATTTTAGAGTGTTTTGGAGTTTTTATTTTTTTGTATTTATTTTTCTT
>OOFC01048889.1:4194-49053 GCA_900323345.1 Pseudochromis fuscus
ACAGTGAGACTGTGAAACACACACACACACACACACACACACACACACAATGATCTGGGCTGTTGCCATGAGATCAACGACACCAGTAAAAGTCACACTGACTCCACCTGTAATACTCACAAACACCAATGACAGCATTACCTTTGACTACAGACATGAAGATTACAAGGACAAAACTGAGAAGAAATACTTCAACATTTTCCAGTTTCCAAGAAGGATGCTGCCTCTGGTTCACAGACTGAGCTCTTTCTGTAAAACACTCAGTAGATATAAATTGAGATTTTGGACATTTGTGACTCCTAGCTACATTTGGGTGAGTATTTCACAATGGCAGTTTCTGCCTTTGTAAAATATGATGCACTGCACCGCCAGATTGCCACACTTTAAGGAGTTTTACAACGCTGTGCAGACCATACACTCAGTACTTAAATGGAGTGTTCTGTACCGTAAATGAAGCATTATTTGGATACTGGACCAAACAGATTTTTCTGGCTCTGGCTTTTCTGGAGGATTTCAGGGTGATTGCCAACCACTAAAAAGACTTCAGTAAGTCACTGCATCTGGATAAACACTATGGTTGTGAGAGTGGTGTCAGTTTGTTTGTGTGAATCCGGCTCAAAATGTCAAACTATTCCTTTAACTTCTGCCTTTATTTTATGATTTTGTATGACTGCAGCAGGATGTGGTGGAGATAACAGAAGCCTACATGAATGTGAACTGTATGACCTTCATTTCCTTACTCGTTGTCTAATTGGTCACGTTTTCACGATGTGGTGGAGGACGCGGCACCAGTTTGTCCTTCACTGCTTTTTTCCAAGTTGTCAAAACCTCCACATCTCACAGGAGTCAACAGAGTTGTGTTGTGAAAAGCATCACGCATGCATATCAAAAGAATTCACATTCAAACAACACAGTATGTAGGGTTTTTTTTTTGTGGTGCCTTACAGCCCCGCAGATACTATAATGGATGCCCTCTCTGTCTCACATTTCAAAAACCTCCTGCTGTTGCCTTAATATATTTGGCAGACTCCTGGGGAGATAAATGTATGTGCTTTTCAGGAGTTTCCTGAAATGTTGCTGTTCTGGGTTTTAAAACCCCACATCAATATAAACTTAAGTGTTTTCCCCCAGAAACAGCTCTCCAGCTGATCCAACAGGATCCTCATAAGATCGCTCTACCAGCCAATCAATGTGTCTGCAATTAGTGTCGCTCTAATTAGAAGCCATTGTTCTGAGCACCGGCTGAGGCAGTTCATTCATCAATATGAAATTAAGCAGCAGCCACTAAGCATGGGATTACTATCATGAGTTCATTTGTACTGGAATCAATTCATTTGCATCGTTCACCGCAATCATGCCTGGAGGCTGCATGCAGGAGTCTCTGAGAGGTGTGTGAGGGGGAGTCCATAACACTCCTCATATACAAGGGAGGGAGAGAGAGAGAGGATGGGGGTACACAAAGAGGAAAAGACAGAAAGAGAGCACAAACTGTGAAATTACTACCGATTTCTTCCCCAGGAAAAGTCACTTATCGCAAATCAAACAGAGTAAATGAAAGGAGCGGTGCAAATCAAATAGCCTATCTTAACCACCTTGGCAATATCCAGCAGCTAATAAAACATCCCGTTCTGAGACCCCAATTTCACATCCTGTCTTGTACAGCTCTGACACAGGCGGAGGCACTTCAGATTACAATGAGAGATGTCATCATCGCAAATGTATCATTAAGAAAGATGAGAAGAGCTGTTGGATTTTCATGGCTATCTCCATCCCCGTCTGTATCTTTGACACCTCGTCTCTTCTCGTCTCTCTTTATCTCTGGCTCTCACACACACACACACACACACACACACACATAGAGGAAAAGTCATACGTGCACTATCACTTGTGAACATGCAGGCAACACATGTCCCAACATGCAAATTCACACTTTCCTTTTTTTCCTTTCCTTCCTGGGTGCGATGTAATTGTGTGCAGCAGACAATACCACAGTCATCATGAATGCAAACCTCAGGGCAGGAGCTGATTGCATTATTTCCACTGTTACAGTTTTTAATACTTAATCATTTTTTCCCCATATATAAAACTTATTTGCTTTTACATTTGCAACTACAAAGAAAATTCTTCAACGTTAAAGAGAAAATAAATATATAGCTCAAAAGATATAAATCCCCTATTCATTTGCGCTATGAAAGGGAACAAAGAGAAAAAAAGAAAAGACGATAAAAGAAAATTAAACAGAGAAAGGTTGAGGAGATGCAGACAGAATAATAGTGAAAGGTAATAACGTTCATGTAAGTCTTGCACACAGACTGTATATGGAAATGGATGAAACAAAATGAAGCCAATGTGGAAGTGCAAAAAAGTTCAATGATGGCCACTAGATGCTGGATCCAGTTGACTTCAGTTCAAAAAGGGGCATTTTCAACCATAAAACAATCAGACAACACATTCACAAGTCGTTCTGATGTTATTAGCTTAAAGTCAGAGATGGGAAAAGTACTTACATTCTGTACTCAGTAAAAGTACAAGTACTTGTTAAAACTTAAAACTTACTTGTTTTTACCAATCGTTTCAGTGTAAAGTGAACTGTAACCTCTTAACCTCACATCATATAATGTCTAATTTGAAGGTTATTAACCTGTTAGGACCTGATCTGTGTCACTTTTAAACACTTATACCATTACACTGTCATAAATAACAGATCTACAAGCTGGCGTGGAGTCGTCAGGGTTTACCACTACCACGACATGTTGCTGCCTGGTTCAGCTCCATAGTCCTCCTCACATGAACAAATCTCTCATTCAAGTTACTGAAGTGAGTTAGAGTGAAAAAAATAACTATGCCTGAAGTCTGCGGGCAGAGGAAGTTGTGTGCGTGGTGGTAGAAAAGAACGATCATGGACAGCGAGCCAATCACAAGTTGGGATGTATGAAACCGTGAGTAATGTTTCATACGATTGGTGAAGATGTTTTTAATTCTGGTCTCAATAATATTACAATGATTTTATGGTTGTTGTGGATTAAAAGTAACGAGCCTGTTTTGAAAATGTACGGGGTAAAAAGTACAGATACTTGTGTTAAAATGTAGCGGGTACAAGTAAAAATAAATACTCAGTAAAGTAGAGATGCCAAAAATACTTGTACGTCGTTACTTCCCATCTCTGGCTAAAGTTCTTATCAGTGATCTGAAAATAAATAGGCTTCAAAACAACAAATATTTTGGGGGCGTGGTTAGTTTGATTGACAGGTCTGATCCCACATCAAGGGTCAGATCCTACTCACTCCACACTTCATATCCAAATATGGTCTCTTCTGGCTCCAAGCAACCAATGGCGACCTTCAACTACTAATCTCCTGGGTTTAAAATACAAGTCCACAAACCATGGTCATCACTTTCTCTGAGCATAAGATAACAAAGCAGTGATGATACATTTCAGTCTCCCATCTTTTCTCACACAGCTTCCAACTTCCTGATTTTGTGAGTTAATTTTTCCATGAATCTCAAATCATATTCATCCATTTCACTAAATCTGGATTGTTCCACTCTGTCTCTGCTGTAATTTCCCAGATTCTACACGGATAATTATTTTTCATCTTTAGTAAAAGTAGCTGGAGGAGAAACTCCAGTTGCTTGCAGTGAAAACAATGCAAGACAAAAAGAGTGCATCCACAGACAGGGAGTGTGTTTCTCAGCACGCAGCATGCTTGTCATTACGGCGCGTCCTTGACTTATTTTTATAACTCAGCTCTGCGTTAAAACTTATCAAGCTGTGGTTTTGTGAAAAGCTACAGCTATTACTCAGCTGAGGCATTTCATTTGTGCTTTATTGTTCAGCCAGTCAGTCTAAATGAAAGGCGGCGAGGGAAAAGAGGGGAAAGTACTTAGACAAAGATTTTCTTTTGAGGACTGAGCTGGCATATGTGCGCAGACTACAGACAACAACCGCTGACATGTGGTAAGTAGCAGTCACACAGGAAGCACAAAACACCAGAGTGAGCATGTGCTCTGACATCCAGCTTTTTCCTGGAAGTTGAAGAAATGAACACTTCTTGTTCATGGTGATGATTTATTCGGTCTGTGCACTCGTCTGCTAACTATACTGAAAACTGCTATCGAGTGCAGGAAATGTCTTAAATGCTAATTAAAATGTTATAGTCGCTTCTACCGAGGAAAATGTACCTTTAATATCAAGGTAACCGTAGGAATATCTGATTAAAACAATAATTACATCCAACAGATGAAAAGCCACTCTACCAAATGGTCCAGAAGAAAGTTAAAACGTAATTAAAATAATTAAGTAACCCACAATCTTTCAGAGATGATTAACAGATGAAATTAAGCTAATGGATTTATAACAGGAGAAAAGTTTCATGATGAGGTCTGCATGGTGTGGTAAGGCTTCGTCCACACTGTGTTACACGATATAATGTAATAATGTTTCTCACCTGCTCTGATGCTTAAAGTCAAGTAAGAAAGTGAAAGTATTCATTGATGAGACTGGTTAAAGAGTGATGTTGCAGAGATTGCAGTACAAAAAAGTTCATATTCATACTAACCGAACCAGGGTCTGTATCCCATCCCCTCTCTCATCTCTACCTTCTGTACTTCTACCCCCTAACCTGAACCAGGGTCTGTATCCCCTTCCTGCTTTTACTGTTATTTGGATCCTGATTTCCTCAGACAAAAGTTCATGAAACACATAAATGTTCACTCTAACACTGGTCTTCTGTCTCCCGTAGTCTGTCTTTGTCCTCTCTGTCCTCTTCTCTTAGGTCTCTGCAGGTCTCTGGATCTGCCTGCTCCTGAGCGATGGAGCTTCGTGGATCTGGGGCCTGACTGACTGCTCCATCCTGTTCTGACTTGATGATCAGGGTCTGATCTCTTCCTGTCCTTTTGTCTCTGCCTGTCTCCCTGGTCGCCATGGCAGCGGGGCCCCCTCAATGAGTCTGGTCTGCTGGAAGTGTTGCCATTAAAGGGCCGTGTTTTTTTTAATCAGTGTAAAGCGTCTTTGACCATTTGGTAAAAGCGCTTACAAATAAAATTTATTATTATTATTATTATGATTATTATTATTATTATTATTATATTTAGCTTATAATGGACATTTGTTTAGTCCCTCAGTCTGAAATTTTGACCCCCATCTCTCTCCTATCAAGACCCCACTTTGTTGACTGATTAGCAAGTGACAGGAGCCGACTGTCCAACACGAAACTATAAACAAACGCAACACAACTTTGTTGACTGGAAATTCAATTTTTTCAAACAAACATTTGAGTCTGAATCTGATCCAGAATCTGAGAGCAGACGGGACCAACACTAAGCTCCAGAAAGATCACAGCAGGACGTCTGTGTTTGGTAAATATTAAACTCATTAGCAGCTTATTGTGGAATAAAGCGGTGGATTTAGTATGTTATATTTTCTAGGTAATAATGAGGAAAAGAGAAATGTTTGCTATAGGGAAATACAGATGGTAACGCAGCTAGTGATATATTAATGACTGTCCGGTATGTGTGCGCTGTGTATACATCGAGGATACAGATGCCACCTCATCCCTGATAGTTACAGCTGAGATCATCCTGGATGTTGTCTGATGTCTAGTACAAAAACAATTTGCATTGTTTGTAGACAACACACCACTCGTGCATCAGTCGAGGGTTTAATCAGTAAAATTACATCAGTTGAAGCAGAACACCAAAGCAGACGCATGCACACCAGTGACTTCATCCTTTTGTTAAATCATTACAAAACCGTTATCAAAATCTGCTCTAATCTGGTCTGACACCACCAGCAAACTTCACTAACTGGAAACTACAGGTCCTGCACAGAAACACGCTGATTAGCATAGCATTGATCATACAGTCAGACACGGTTGGAATGCTCATTAAACCGGCAATTAACAACCATTTAGTGCGTGGCTACGGAGTGGTACCCGTACTAAATTTCAAGTCAATTAGCAGATCTTATCTAATGGATGATAAAGACTTGGCTCGTCTTGTTTTTTTTCTCTTTGTTTATTTCCTTCACATCCTATCTTGGGAAACAGAGTCTTAAAAGCAACTGAATAAAGCACATTTGTAATCGAGGAAACCTCCAGATTCTGCATGCACCTGCCCCAAGTTGATGTTGTTGTTTTTTTTGTACACATCTAGAAGCCAGAAATTAAAGATTTAGGTACATTTTAAAACCCTACATTAAAAAAGAAGCTTCAGTGTATAATGACATCATCAAGTGTGAATGGTTATCATGATGTGATGTGACACGATGCAGTTATTTCCAGCCTCTCTCACAGAAATGACCGTTATGTATTGTCAGGAGTTTGATGATTGTAATGAGCACGACAACGCTAGCACTTAGCCCATATTACACTTGTGCTTGTTACCATGTTATATTCAAGCCTTTAGCACAGGAAACATTTTTGTTGTTGTAGTCAACACACCCACTGAGATATTCAGTCTGTTTCTGAAGCAGATTGTAGGCAAATTAGCTCTTTTACTGCTTTTCTGGTCAGACCAGACAGCAGATGTTAAACCTGGGGACAAAAAGACAAAAACCAAAAAAGTATAAATTAAAATGTATCTGTATATATTTATTGATTGATTTATTTTTTAATTGATGGTTGTGTATTTGCTTCAGTATTACATATACAGTGCAGATCTATAACTGATTCCCAGACTAACTTTTGCACTTGCTTTGTGCACAGCAGAGTTTCTGGTTGAGTTCTCATTTGCAAGAATAGACACCAAACAGGAAAGTCCAGTCATCAGCTGATCATATATGTATTTTAAAATAGCTATCATAACATATTATTTTACATTCTCTTTGAATATTTGTCAATCTGACCCCATTAATGTTTATTGTCTCAAAATAAATAGTTAATTATTTTTTTTTGCTTAGGGTTAAACATGAAATTACCATATTTTCCGGACTATGAAGTGCACCTGTCTATAAGCTGCTATTGAATTTATTAACAGTTTCATGTGGTCCACTCTGACCGGGTCTGATGTGACAAGGCTAAATGTATCAGCGGCACGGAGCTTGCTAGCTTGTAAAAAGCCAACGAGCTTCGTGCCGCTGATACATGAGCCACACTGGTGTTTAAGCCGCAGGGTTCAAAGAGTCGGAAAAAAGTAGCAGCTTATAGTCCGGAAAATACGGTAACATGAAAATACATTTTCAATGTCCTGTACACACATGTGTTATAGATAAAAATAAATTGCAGTTACTAATAATTTAGATAAGTTAAAGAGACCAAAAAGATCCTTCTATAATATTTTACGTCAATCAATACGGTTTTATGGTAAGTTGTGTTTTTTGGGTTTTTTTTCCAATAGTAGGTATCAGTCGGTGTTATGGATGTATCAGGGGTGGGATGGGGGCCTGTGTTTTGTTTAAAGAACATTTAGGTAGCAACATGAAGTATTGCTGGGACCCAGAGTTAAAAGATGTACATGTGAAGATAACAGGATGGTTAAAGTAGCTAATCCAACAAGTCGGCTTCATTTGTATCTTTGTCACAAAAAACTGTTTCCATCAACTTGGGTTACAGGAAGTAGAATTTTTATGATGTTTGCTATCAGTGGATGTTGATGCTCTGATTATAAGCGAAACACTGGAAAAAAAAATAAAACTCTTACTATTCACCATCTACTGAGTGTTATCACTGCTGTCCCTGTTACTGCTAAATACAGTACATCCATGTAGCTTCCTTTTGTCTGTAACAACCAGTGATTAACATCATATCTACTATAAATCTGGCTTTTATATCATGTTGTTGTTGACATCTGACACCTCAACACAATAACCTGATTAATATGTGGCTCTGAAGTTTCATCTTCTTTGACTTTAAAGAACATGTCCTTGAGGTTTTTTGTAAAAGACTTTGAAATGGGCCAGGCCTTGTCAGCCTGTTGTGACAGATTTGGTGTGAAGTGTCAGACCTGGGACCATCCAGCCTCTGAATCAGGACAGAGCCCTTTTACACACTCCTGCATCAAAGCAGCAAGACAGAAACTTCAACCTGGGTGAGGCTGATATACAAAATAAAGCTAGGGCACCAGCTAAGTTTAAAGGACCTTCAGTGTTTTCGTGTGGACTCTAACTTCTCCACTGAGTGTATGCTGCATCACACACAGAGATCACATAATCCCATTGTTGCCAGAGAATTGAATGCTTATTTTTCTGTGTGTAATCTGCTTTTCAGAGTCAAAACTCATCCCAAAATATTACAAGACTATGACTGCAAAGGCACAAAATGAAGAAAAATACCCCCCCTCCTTTGTGCTGGTGTGCAGGAGGCTGTAGATCAAACCAGAATTTGATTTCGACTACAAGGGGCAGAGCGCCTGCTGGCCTTTAGACACCAGGCTTAGAGAATCGACAAGTTGAGTCACTAAATGCCTGCTTTGAGCGATGGTACGGTTTCGTGATTGACAGTCCTCCGTGGTATAAGTCACAGCAGCTTTGGCTCCACAGGCTCTTACAAAAAGAAAAAAAAAAATCTCTTTAGTTTTACAGAAATCTGTGGACATATACCGTACAAACTCGCCCACGCATGTACACATTTCCCCAAGAGCACAAACCTAAAACTCCAAACATCTCTCAAGCTTCGAATCTTTGTTGGGATTTCCTGCTCGGCACCTTCAGCAGCTCTCTCTTCTCCTGCCAAGGCCTTCGCTACCCAACAGTCTTCAAAACAAAAGCTGTTTTGTTTCGAGTTCACCGGCAAACTCAACGCAAGGAGGGTCACGACATGTGTCTTTTGATACTGCGGCAATACCTTTACTCACAAGTAACTCCCGCTTCCTTTTTCATATCGAACTTTCTCAACTTTCTTCTCAGCTCCGAATTGGTACTTTGAGGCATGATAAACAACAGCCACATGATGACAGGATAACAGCATTTAGTAATGAGACACTCAACACTTTGAATGATAATTAAAATTTTCAAATAAGCATGGACTCTTACGATAATGCCCTGCTAATGTGTTTACATAAATTTTCTCTTTTGTTGTTATTATTGAGCTTCTTTGCCTCCTTGCGTCTGACTTGCTGAATTCAAATCCTGTCATTGCTCACGCTGACGCCCTTCTATAATCATATCCCCAGATTCTAATTACTATGGAGTCTTACGCAAATTTGTCTGCAGCTAAATGATGCTTTTCATCCAGAAAATTACCACAATTCCTTACAGCGTTATTAGTGCTTCGGCGCCGCTCCCCAGGCGACCCTCCATTCTTCTTCTCTTTATTGTTTTTATCCTCTCCCCCGGCGCATAAACACACTCCCCCATCCATGACAGCTACGGTGCACAGTTGGTGGTTTCCCAATCTTTGTGATAGGCACAGTGTTTAAGCATGCCCATTTCAATCATCCCAAATAAGAGTGAACTCACATGAAAATGCTTCGTATTTCAGAGGGCAGAATGCTGCTCGGTAAGAAAGACTCCTCTGTGATAACAAATAAAATAAAAGTAGAAATTTGGGACAAAATCTATGAATAAGTGTTGCACAGTTGAATATGTCCTTTTGACTGTGGTCATTGTAAACCTGGCAATGTTTGGCACAATGGAGGAAAAATCTTTTTTCTCTGTTCACAAAAATGTTTTTGATTATCTGGGTTGGACTAATTTGGTATCTCATCTTGATAGCCAGCGGGGGCCTGATTACTCATATTGAAAGTGGCTAATGTTCATTTAATGAATGGATTCATGTTCCAGCAACTTCTCCAAAGTTTTGGATTCTTATCTTTTCACAGTTTGTCAATCTTGCTCCACATCTCTCACGCTTATTTATTTACATAGACCAAGATTATTCATCATGTCAAGATGACATCATCTGAACGGATGATGTTTACTAAAATACACAAAGTGGATTGTCACAATGCTGAAACCTAATGAATAGTAACCTCCTGAGACTTGAGCTTTTGTTTGCCATGCATTTTTAATTTCTCCTAGCTTTTTGGGATTATTGGGTCCTGATAAGTCTAAAAACTAAGCATCGTCTTTGAACAGAGAGCAGTAATAGTAGTAGTAGTAGCTGTGGCTCAGCTGGTAGAGTGGGTCGCCTTCGAATCGTAAGATCGTGGGTTCGATCCCCAGCTCCTCCTGTCCACATGTCAAAGTGTCCTTGGGCAAGACACTGAACCCTAAGTTGCTCCCAATGGTGGCTAGCGCCTTGCATGGCAGCTCTGTAGCCATTGGTGGGTGAGTGTGTGAGTGAATGGGTGAATGAGTTGCGTTGTAAAGCGCTTTGGGACCTAGCTAAGGTCATGAAAGCGCTATATTATGTACTCCATTTACCATTTACCATTTAGTAATACTACATGAATTGATGTATTGTGCTTTTGCTACCACTAGAAGGAAGAATAGGGGTGTCCATGAACAAAGATAATAGGATTAGGTATAGTGTCCACAAACGAGGACGACTGCGTTTTGATAAGAAACATTAAGTATACACTGTAGAAAATCCAAATTTTAATGCAGGGTCTCAAGAGGTTAAAGGAAAAGTGCACTTTGTTTTCATGTCATTTTGCCATTTTAACCTTTTACAGTCATCCCTCCTGGTTGTGTTCAAGAACCCCTTCGTGAAAGATGAAATCCACAAAGTAAAAACCATGTGTTTATATGGTTATTTTTATATATTTTAAGCCCTTATAAAACCCTCCCACACTCTTAGAAACACTTCCCGTACAGTTATACAGTATAACTCTTTATGTTCTCTTAGATATTAAGTCAGATTTGTTGAAATGATGTATGTAAACACAGTGTTTAAATACTACGCATGTCCCCTGTATGAAATCATCTGGGCTGCTGCTTTGCTTGAGCTGAGCCAATCAACATCCAGGAAACTTAACTGTGTCCTCTGATCTTATCAGCCACCTGCCAATAGCATCCCATGTGTGGTGACAGAGAACTGCAGAGATGATCAATGATGATGTCAGTTACATAAAAGAGCGTTACATTAGGTAGCAGCACAGTTAGCCACAAGCTAGGACAGGTGGTGGAGTGTTCAGAGTTATAATAAATACACTTGAAGTCACATAGTTTTTCAATAACGTGACACAGTGTAAATTTTGGATTATCATACTCATGTTAAGGTCACAATCTGAAAAATTCCAACAGTTTCTTCGAGCTGAGACGTTGCACTTTACAACCAGTATGGTTTCATTACAGTAATTTCACTTGTGCCTCTCCCAGAAGCCCACAGTGTAGCCCCCTTACAATTTACTACATGTTATAAGAGTGTAGTAACAGCGGTGGTGAAGCAAAAATAGCAGAAAAACACAAAAACAGAATTTGATTTTAGAGTTGTGAATATGAATATTAGATTTTGGATGTTAAATTTTACTTTGAAAACAAAATAAGCATAAAAAGTCCAGTTGGAAATTTGCAGGCTCAGGTGTTAAAGGGTTAAAGAGGATTGCCAGTGTGACTCCCAGAGTGCTGGGACAAATCCAAGTGGGGAAACTACAAGTGCAATGGTTGTCAATTGCCTGCTGTCACCTCTGAAGTGCTCTTGAGCAAAGCCATCAAGCTGCAAATGGCTCAAAGTAGAGCTGCTTATATGCCAGCTGATCAAAACGTGTTTGAACTGGTGTAAATAGATATAACTGAGTCTTATTCCTGTACAGACACTAATCTGATGTGTGTGGATAAAGGAAAGTTTATTGTTATTGCTATTGGTTGTGATGACACCGTATTTACCAAAGTGACTCATCCACAAAGGAATTCCTCTAGCAAGTATAAAAATATAAACCATCAGAAACACATACTGGTCTACCACCTGATATATTTACGATAAAACCCGATGGTCCAAAACCCTCTTCTTGCTAAAACCATGAGTCTAACAGACATCCAAACACGAAAATCTGTTGTTCAGTGCTTTAACCCACAATGGCACCCATGGCTCTCAGCATCCACAGGGCACAACAGGGAGGTAGTTTTATCATTAGCTCTACAGGCACTCTCTTGACTGTTCATGCTGTCGTCGGTCTGGCTGTGTCCGGGCTTGCCAGGTGCTGGCTCAGCTCCAGGCTGTCTGTCACAGGGTCAGCTCCGAGAGACCACCACTCACAGCCTGTAAAACACTGCTGATGGCTAAAACACTCACACCATCCATCATAGAGGGGCAAAGACTGTACTTATCCCTCGAGGGCTTTTACACACACTCGTGCACATGTACACACAGGAAGAGGCGAACACACTTGCCTTTGAGCCATCGTTTAGTGGAAGGTATCGATTAGCCCTCTGTAATTAACACATAGTCCCACAGGGAATAAATCAGTGCTGATGAATCACTTATTGTGGTGTTGGTGCTGAAAGTGTGTGTATATATGTCTGTGTACGTGTGAGAGTGTGTGTTACAGGTTATTGGGTCATTAAGGTTGAATGAGTGATAGTCAGGCCCCGGGGTGCGCTGAAATAAAAGTGCCCTGGTCGACAGTATAAAACTGCTGCTGCACTACGATACTGTGACTGGGAGCGTCCAGTGTGTACTTGGAGACATTTAAAGAGCACAAAGATCAAAGTTCGTGCAGGATACGACACGAGGTGACCAACTCTAGTCATTTTTAGATTTTTACTGGGAAAGAAATACTTCCACTCTGAAATAACACGTAATACCAGAGTGTGAAGGAAACTGTGATCAGTAAAACTCAGATGTGAGGTGGGGAACTCCTGCCTGGTTTATTCCACAACTTTAACACAATCTTACACCACTGAACAACAACTTTAACACAAATGTAATGACGTTGTGTGTCCACCTGCAGATACAGGAACAGATGATGCAGTTCTGGGTGAGATGAGAGGATGGGCTCGGGTTATACCCTGGTGAAGGTTTGCACTCTCTGAGCTACTAACAAAGTATTTCAGCTTCTAAGCTACATCAAACTGGGATATCTCACAGGTGTTTGATGCCACCTCACTGATCATCATTTATTCAATTACCTCAGCCAAGGAGATTATGTATAAGTCTGCAAATTACAGAAAAACTCAAATAAATGAATTATTACTATTTGGCCAAGATCAGAGGATTGGATCCTGTCTGAAGTAGAGCTGCAGCTGTCGAATATTTTAGTAATCGAGTATTCTACCAAAAATCTCATCGATTAATCGAGTAATCGGATAAAACACATTTTTGTTTGTGAGAAATTATGAATATACACGCAAATCTAAAACATTTCACTTAATGAATGAACAATTGGTTTACTTTTTTAGACAATCAGTATTTTTATTATAAGATGCACATTGTGGAAAGCAGCAAACAGTAATTGCATCTTAAACTGTGAGTAGAAAATATAAAATTAAATTAAACATCAATAAAACATAAAAAATAACTTTCAGCTTAGTGTAAACATTTAAGTTTCAAAAACACACGGCATTTAAAAAATTGAAAAAAAAAGGCAAACACTGTTATTATATGACAACTGCACAGCTTTATTATGTTTTTATTTTTCATCTTCACTTTACATTGCTGTTAAACCCTGTATGAAAACCAATGTGCAGTTGTAGAATATACTAACCACGCATCGACAGCATCATAATTATCAGAAACTTAGCTCCACTAACTTTATGTTATGTTATTTACACTGGTACCTACTCGCTTCGCTTCGCCTCGGATCACTCAGGATCACCTTCCTTCAGTTGTGTTTACATTGCCGAGGATCGTCCCTCCTCCGTGTCGCTGGCTGTCAGTCCTGACATCATCTTTTAAGCGATTCTTTCATTTCTGACCGCACCGTCCGGCTGAATTTTCTCATCGGCGACTAATGACAGAAAGGTTTGCACCTCGTCCTGAGTCCATGACGCAGAATTTCTAACAGCTGCCATTTGTCTTCTTGTTATTTCAAACATGTCTGCACAGTTTGCCGAAGATTTAAAAAAGCCGCATGTTTGCAGGGACAGATTACGTGTCGCGCAGTGATGATGCAACGATGCAACGTCGTGTGTCCCATTGAAATTAGTCCGGGTGAAACACTATGCTCTGATGTGTTGAAATGAAATGATTCCTATAGGCAGAGAAAATTCCTCGATCATTTTTTGCAATCGATTTACTCAAATTATTCGAAGAATCGTTTCAGCCCTAGTCTGAAGTGTTTCCAAATTCATAACTTGACAATAAATTGTGTTGAAAATCTACACAAAAGCAGGATGGTAATGTCTGCAATCTCAGCCATTTATATGCATGCATGTGGATTATGTCTTGGTAGTTTGTGCTCTCTAGTTCTTAATATTGTTAAATTATCTTTGTCTCTCAGTCAGTTCACTCCTGCAGTTTTAGTCATTCGTGAAGGTGAGAGCCATGTCAATCCAAAGAATTATGAAAACACCTTTAACCTTTTCAAGAAAATGAATCTTTGCTGCTACAAACAGTGAGACTTTATAATAAAATGAAAGCCAGCTCCATGTTTTATTTGCAGGCCTTGCTTTGGTTGTGTTTGCTCACTCCTGATTTGAAGGATGAAACCTAAATAAAATGCTATTTGGGTGCCAGAGCACTCAGCGGTGAACAAACCTGTGTGTCTCAATCCATTTTATGGCCGCCTCATGTTGTTCCCAATTTCAAATCCTGCCCGTCACTGTAACCCTGCTCCGGCTTTCAGCTCGAACAGCGACGGGGGAAAAAAGGGAGCGGCGAAGAAACTAATTTTTGAGTCGACTGTTTCATTATATCCAATACAGCTTTATTTTAGTGCTCATGCCGGAATCCAATTACCTTCTTAATTTAATCAGCCATGCTTTTATTAGCCAATTCATACATTTTTTGTCAAAGGGTTCTCACCTCAGTGTCTCGCTGCTTGTCTCTGACCGATTGGGAACCCGACCGAAAAGAAAGCGTGGGGGTCTGGGTTTTTTTGGTGCTGAGTTATAAAGGTCAAGTAGAAAATTGAGCTTGGGATAATATATGCCATCAATTTGCACTTCATTTCCACTTAGCCCGACCGTTGTCTGTCTTCCCCGACAGTTTTAGGTGCGATTCTCTATAGCGACGATATATTTTTGATAGACAGCGCGGTGGCCATCATCGTCGAAGGTCCACACAGATATTGGCTGGGTTCAAGATTTAACTTCTTAAATTATTTATTTTGTTTGTGTGATGTTGTTGAACAGCCATGAGAAGAAGAAGCTGCTTTGGATTGCAAGAGTGTGCAAGCAATGCAAAGTCTAACTGACCTTGGAAAGCTCGAGAGACGAAAGGTCCTGCTACTGCGAGTGTAAAATAGGTTTATCAGAATATACATCAGGGTTTCATCTGGAAAATAGAAAAAGTCTGACGTTTATTCAATAGCTCTTAGTGCATGCAACAGATATGGCATCTTCAGTCAAGCCGGCCTCTGGTGAGGCCACGGGGTGATCTTTTCTTTTCATAATGTTTCTTTTAAGCATAAATAAATCACAGCTGCTTTGATTTATGTTGCTGTTTTTATCTTGAGGGTGTTTGGTTTGATTTTTCAGAGGTTCTGACAGAGGTCATTTTGCTAGTTTTTAATGTATCAGGTAGAAATTGGCTCATAATCTGAATGCTTGACACACAATCTGATTATTTTTGTAAGAGAATGAAAAATTAGAAAAAAAATGTGAATCCAGTTTTTGGCAAAACAAGTATTGATTTGGTATTTTAGAGCAGTTCATAAGTAATCAGTGAATATGTCACAAAAATGATGTGAGAGTGTTTTGGGATGAACTAGAAAACAATCAGAGAGTGACAACCTCTGGCAAGGTATAATCTACTGATGCTATGGACTTTACCCTGTTGGCATCAGGGCTGAACGATTTGGAAAAATTATCTAGTTGCGATTTTTTTTCTCCAATAAGATTTAAAATGTGATAAAATTATTATTCTATTCTCTTTTTTTCCCCAACAAAACATCATGATTTTTATTCTATTATAGCCAATATTAGATACATTTTGTATAATTTTTTTCCCTATAGGCTCTGTGTCTTTGTTAGAATTAAAAGCTGTCACCATAAGATGCCGGAGTTGAAATAAATAAAAATGTTATTTAATTGCTCATTACAGAAACATAAGATCAACAAATCTTTGGCTTTGCCTCTAATTTACAAAGTCAGTGAAAGAAAAAAAAAGGTGCTGTTTAATAGCATGTACTTATTATTCTGCAAAGTAAATATTATTTTAAATAACATCTGTCTTACTGCTCCCTAGTTGCATGAAAAGTTAATGGATATGAATGGTCTGTTTTCTCTCTCTTATTTTTATGTGAGCCCATTGTAATCACACGTTGCGACTTGAAAATTGTGTTTTATCATATCGCAATATTATTGCAAAAGCAATAATCAGCCCTAGTTGGCACCTTGTGAAATAAAAACGCTGTCCTGTTTAAACACAAAAAAGAGTCTGATTATATACCGTAATTTCCGCAATATAAGCTGCACCTAAAAGCCTTTAATTTTCTTAAAAACCGACAGTGCTCCTTATAATCCGATGCACCTTATATATGGATCAATATTGGTTAATTATGGCTACCGTAGTCAGGGGGTATATATTGTGATTGCACTAACGTTTGATTTACCGTAGCGGTATCAGACTGTTTCTTTTACGTGTTTACTGAATCAGGGAAAAGTTCCCTCCACGTTTGTGATGCACTAACTACGTGATAAGAAGTTGCACTACCTGTTGTACCTTGCTGTTGGTAAAAGATAATACTATCAATAATACAACTCCAGCCACTACAGTAGTTTCTATTCTATGCACCTTATAATGCAGTGCACCTTATATATGAAAACAGTTTTAAAATAGGTCATTCATTGAAGGTGCACCTTATAATCCGATGCGCCTTATAGTGCGGAAAATACGGTTGTCAGTGTGAATAGCATTAAGTTGCATATACATATGGTCACATCTAGTATAAAATCTGCCTTGGATGTTTTATTTACTTATGTATTTATTTTTATTTTGGGTCCACCAATTGCTGATAAGATCTGAGCTATGCTACTGCCTGCTGATACAAATCTTAAAAGCCAGGGTAACAGATGACCATGACTGCAAATCCTTCTGCCAGCACTAGCTTTAGCAGATGTGCCAGCTCAGTTTCAGAACGCGAAATCAAATTTGTACCATGCAGCCACGAGCAGTGTGTGTGTGCATGATTATAAGGCTTGGCAAGTTTTTTGAATATGAAGGACCATATTAAGGGAGATTGTTGTGGGTCATTATCAGACTCCTATCGAGAGGAATGTCGGACGGGATCCATCTAACATCATATATCTAACTGCTGACTACCCTGTTAGCGACTGCTTCATATTTGAATATACATAAATGAAATATATTGGTGCAAAAATGTCTCGGATAGCCGATAATTCAATCATCTTGTGAACATTATCCAAGAACTCAAGAAGAATCGTAAAAAGAATTCACACTAATTTGAAAACATGCCTGATGTAAATTTCATTAAGGCATTATCGTCAGAGCCTCATTTTAATCCTGTCCAATATGGCTTCTTTCTTTGCTCTATTTTATTCAATTTCCCTGCAGCTAGTATGCTGATTCAATTAGCTCCCAAATGAAGTTACGGGAAGGGATGGCAAATCCATCTGCTCCTCTGATTCAATTGGGTGGTTTTTAGTGTTCCCTCCCTTCAACTATATCCTTTAATGTACAGGTCTGGAATCTGTGTAATGTAACTCTTTTGTTTTCATTATCCAAGGAGGCCATGTTATCCTTCAACACCACACCCTGATCCTCATCTCTCTCTCCCTCTCCCTCTGCCTCTGCCTCTGCCTCTGGCTCTCTCACTCCCTCTCAGCTAACGTAGGATGCATTTATCTGTTTTATCTTGGGATGATTGATTCATGAGTCTACAGTAGCGCCTGCTGTAATCGTGGGATCTGCAGGAATTGTCAGAAGTGAAGGCGCCAGATCTTAAATCAGTGCAGCTGAGATTTGGTCCAGTGTGTTTTGCATGTGTATCTTGTGGTTTCAGAGGGTCCCTGAGCCATCTCTTGACAAGTGTGGTGTCCTCCAGTCACGTCCATACATTTAAATCAGACATCTTTATGTTATCCACCCACGCGAGTATGGACTGCACTTAAGGAGCGCTGCTGCATCCTGCAGTATTATGATTAATTCAGAATCAGACAAAGTTAAGCAAAGGCTGTGCACAAAACCACACATTGATTCATGTCGGTACAAGTTTCATATTGCACAGACCACTTATGTCCATGAATTGCATCTTTTTTGTAATTTCATGGCTACGTTTTTGTTACATAGGAGGAACACCATTTTGTGTGTGTGTGTGGGTTTATAGGTGGGTATATGTGTGAGAAGCTGATATGAATATTTTATACACCATGTGAGAAAGGAGGAGATGGGAGGAAAGAATGAGGTATGATGAGCTATGAGCGCAGCCGTCATCTTATTTTTAACTCCAACCTCTTTTTGCAAGACTTTTAAAACATGTGTCATTGTCAGAACGGGAAAACTATTCTGTAGGTCATTAAATCGTTTCACATTTTACACTTGTTTGATATTTCAGCGCGAAGCAGTTTTCTTTCCTCCGGCATCAACTACATATTTGATTTTAGTCAAGATCACACATGGAGACACAGACTATTTTAGATTGTATCAGTGAATAAGTGTCCATCAGATGTCTAGTCACAGGAAGCATTAAACAGAGTGTGAAATTCCCCAAGTCCCATACTAGTGCACTGTCAAGGCCATTTTTTACGCATATGGATCCGACTCCCTCACTTCGCTCATACTGTCATGGTAAGCATCTGGCTGGTTCTACAGATGCTCTTCTCCTTGCTGTAATGGCTCTAAATGATCCAGACCACCATGGTTGATTTCCTTCCTGTTCCTTTTGCCATGGCCAATTCCCTTCATCGGCTCCTGCACCCATTTAGACTTAACTTGACATGCTGAAGTGAGGCTCCATCTGTTTTATGGCTGTGTGCTCTGAGTTGCCTATTAGAGGCCTGTTCAGGTAGTAATGGTTGTGCTTTAATGTACTGGCTTTGATGAAAGGTTGCCTTTGTTTTGGAGCAAAAAATGTGAATTGAATAACAGTTGAATGGTCTGAATATGTGCTTTTTATTTTAAAGCGCTCCAGTATTTCTGTTTAAAAATGGATGGAGGAAAAAGGCCAAACAAACAAAATGCTGACCATGAAGGTATTTGTGTTAGAAGCTGGTAAAGGACAGGGTCACTATTTAATCAAGGCTGTAACAAAAAGTGTGGATTCAATCCCAGAAATATTAGTAGTAGTATGTCTAATATGTGAATATGTTGTAGTAATTATCATGAGCAAGACTTTAGAGCCATGCTGAAATGCTAAGATTAGCATAGTGATGTGCGTACTATGCTAGCATGCTGATATTTGGCAGGTGATGTTTAACATGTCCACCTCTTTGGTTAAGTATTGGCGCATGCTAACAATTGCTACATTGGAGCTGAAGCTATTGAAAATTTAAATTGAGTGTGGCACAGGAAGAACAGCCAAGGGATTGCTGAAATCATTACAATTCATGCTAAGTGTGTGGCAATCTATATAATAATAGATCTCTATACATGTAAGTGGAGTACATTTACACAGCACTTTTTTGACCACAGTGCTTTACAAGGCCCCTCATTCACCCATTCACAACAATGGCTACAGAGCTGTCATGCTAGGTGCTAGCCACCATTAGGGGCAACTTAGGGTTCAGTGTCTTGCTCAAGGACACTTTGATATGTAGACAGGAGGAGCTGGGGATCAAACCCAAGATCTTACGATTCGTAGATGACCCGCTCTACCACCTGAGCCACAGCAGCCCCTTGTAAGCATCATGGTGGCGCTAGTAGAAAAGTGAGGGGATTTTCAAAGTTGTTACAATGCATCCTCTGGGAAGTGCGAATGTTTGTACAGTTTTGTGCCACTCCATCTAGCAGACACTGAGATATTTCACCAAATAAATGAAAATTATGACCTGCTGGAGGTGCTAGATAAGAAGTCAGAGAATTATCCAAGTCAATAAGATGCATCCTCTGGGAACTGGTATTCTCAGACCCTCTCCACAAAAAATGTTGGACTAAACTGCGAGCAGGATAATCTACATGAAGTGTCCTTCATTTTTAGTTTAAGTGCATTAGGCTTATTGTGAAGATGAAAAAACTCTATTTATTTTTTACAGAGAATAAAAAGGAATTTAATTTCAGTTGCATGCAACATTGCTTTATGCAAGTGTGCTGGCATCACAGACTAGAGAGAAAAAAAGCAGGGAGATGATGTTTAATGCATAACAATGTTCATGCCATGTATAACTGTTTGGCTTTCAAATTTGTGTGTTTGCCACCATTTTGCAATTCACTGTGAATCACCGCACACTGCTTTTCCTGCATTTATAACCCCAGCATTTTGGCTGTGACATGCGCCTTGGCCAGCCAACCAGCTGACTCTCATAATGTACTGCCAAAACAAGTCATCTTGATCTGTGAAAAAGACATCCATCCCTGTGTCAGGATGGCTCATGCCACATGAAGATGCTTCTTTCAGGAGACTGCTTTTGATTTGCATTCCACATTTAGCATCAAAATCATTGTGAACAAGTCCAATTTCAAAAAAAGAGAAAAGATGCTGGAACGTGGTCACTGCCACACTTACCAGCCTATGGTGCTTTCCCTCTGTGACAGTGTATTTTCTATGCTGAAGGCCAGCACACCTACCTTTCACTGTGTGAGAGCTCAGCAGGTATTTATACCTTCTGACATCGCACTACCTTGTGTGGAAACACAAGTGACAAAAGGTGTAAGAAAGGAGATTCATGTGTGTGACTGTGTGGTCTGTGTGGCTGCAGCATATGATATGGGTCTTATAAAAGCTATACTGGAATTTAAAAGAAGACCTAATATTAAATTCAAACACAAGATCTTACACAGAGTCAATAGAGTCTGTTATCTATATATTCTGTTCGACATCATAAAGTGCTGAGTGAAGAGATAGCTGCAGAAACACACAAAAAATGATAAATAACTCAGTACTGGAGAGGAAAAAACAAGAAAATGAAGAAAAAAGTAGAAATTGATTGAGTTTGTGTGTGGGTGTGTGCATCCCTAAGAAACAGCAAGAGAGAATGAGTCATTTAGTGAAGTATTATGAGACCTCCTCAGATAATGTAAACAGAAGTGTACCACTGAGCAGCTTCCAGTAATGCACATTAAGCATGTTATGTACACTTTGATTTTAGGGATATGTTTAATTGAATTGTTTGATAAGATGAGTAAAGTGACAGTGATTCCAAACAGGACACATTGTAGATAATTAATATGAAACCTGAGGCACACACATATCCTGTGTGATGTTAAGTCAAATGTCAAAAGCCTCTCCTCTGTTTACCGCTAAAATATTAGATGTGTTTTATTATTTTTATGAAAAAATTCATCTGCAAGTTTGAACATGTGGGTTAATTTATGGATTTTTGGCTTAAGATAGTTTCTTGCTTTTACCAGAAAGTTTTGTTACCGCCTCGTGCTACAGGCAGCCTGAAGGTGTAAAGGTGTACTTACTCAAAATATTTAAATTTGGCAGTGAGTACACTGTTAGCTCTTAGGAGACTTTTCTCTCTCTCTCTCTCTCTTTTTTTGTTTTTGGCCTGCAGCTATTTATAATCAGCACTTTAGATTTTACATTTTAATAAGTCATTAGGGTTCTTTGTCCAACAGGCTGAGTTTGTGAAGGGCTACAGGCTGTTTGTTTGCTATCGTAATGAACAAAACAAACAAAATTAATGAATACGAGCTTCATTCTAATTATTTTCAGCCGACGTGATTGCTGAGTAAGTATCTTTTTTCCTTTCGTTTCATTTTCACTTCCATGCTACCAGGACAAAGTGCTTTCACACAAAATAATATATGTCATATGATATTTTTAAAGCTCAGTGAGATGTAGACCATCACCTCTGTGTATCACAACAAAACCCTGCTTTTTTTTTTTTTTTTGCACTTAGGAGGAAAGTGCTTTCATAAGTACCGTATTTTCCGGACTATAAGCCGCTTCTTTTTTCCGACGCTTTGAACCCTGCAGCTTAAACACCGGTGTAGCTCATGTATCAGCGGCACGAAGCTCGTTGGCTTTTACACCGTGCCGCCGATACATTTAGCCTCGTCACATCAGACCCGGTCAGAGTGGACCACATGAAACTGGTCGAATAAATTCAATAGCGGCTTATAGACAGGTGCTCAATAGTCTGGAAAATACGGTAATTTCAAGTTCACCTTTCAGGTTAAAGGGTGTTTATGGAGATGGTGAGTTTGGTGCAGTACATAACAATCTTCTGATAGCAAGGAGGTCCAATACATTCATGCAAATATGGGACCCAGCCAGATCAGGATCTCTCAGTCATCTCCCTGGATGTTGACCAACACAGCTCAAACATTCACAGAAGTTTTAGTGACTATTCAGTTTACTCTGTACAATATGAATGAATCTAAGAAAAATACATTGTAACACCTGAATGCTTTTAATTTTATTGTGACAGAAACACATTAAATTTCAAGTTATAAATATATCAATATTGTAGACACGACAGGATGATGATCAGTGCATTTCAGTCCAACACTGATTGTTCACCATTGATAAATGTGTTTAAGAAAATATACATTCCCAGAGACAGTCACTTGATGTTTTCTGTCTTCTTTGAGGAAACACGTACAGTCTGCTTGACACATGAAATTGAATTTTTAATTTGTTCTTAATTATGTTTCAGATTTAATTACCTTTGAGTAAATTATATCTGAACTTAACACTGCTCTACATGATTTCATCTCACCAACGTCCTGGGAAGCCTTTGCCCGACATTGCGCTGGTTTAGCCAGTGACTGATTCAGTGTGATCACATGAAGTTTACATTCCTCAGTGTTTTATTACACAAACTTGCCATTGGTTTATCTAGATTTCCTACAGAGAAAGCCTGCTGCAAGAGGGTGTTTTCAGCCTCTCACTCCAGCTTTAAGCTTTAATGATAGCTGCCCTGTTGTGGGGTTGATGGACCATAGCACTGTCCTCCTCGTTTCTCTGTGAGTTGTGTGCAAGCAATTCAAAATTCTGCTCTGTGAATATACAGAAAATATGCATCACACACACATTTCCCTCAGGCTGTGAAGATTAAATGAGTCTTCATCACATATAGTTAAATCTGCACAGCTGGAGGGAGATGTTAGCAGATTGCTATGTATGCACGTACTGTATTGGAAACTGGGCCTCACTCGGCTCCTTATAAAGCCGCCTCTCGCTGCTTTAATCTCTTTATCCTGCAATGGCAAACCCACTTCAAATGGAAACATGTGATTTACACTCCAACTTTTGTCCTAATGAGCGGGAAAGATAAGTGTTTGTCTGGCAGAAGTGCACAAACGTCGCCCCTCCGCATGCAGCCATCAAAGAGAAGTACAAATATGTAATTGTAACTAGGAGCTTAGATTAGAGCTACATGGATCTTATTTTGTAATCTCAGACACAGCAAGCAAAATCCTGAAATTGATTCTTGTGTTTCATTTCTTTGGAACATCTTTGCCACGAGCATTCAGAGATTGCTACAAAGACATTGCACACTCCTAGTTTGTCTGGGTTAAAAGCTCACGGAGGAGGGAATGGGGTTGAAAGTGTGATGGAGGAAAGAACAGAGGGTGGGGGCTGGAGGAGAGGCCCCGCTTTAACAAGCTTATCTCGCTCCCTAATTCAGTTTGGGCCATCAAAGTGTTGAGAGCCGGCGTCGCTAGGGGCGGTCGTATTTTTTGACCGCTACCTGTGACAGCAATTACAGGTTCCCCTTCAAGCATGCCTTTGTTTTGGTGGCAGAGTTGACTGCTTGGGTAGAACGAGATTACCTCAATGTTCTGCAACTGGAGCATAATCAAAGCCGCACAATGCGAGATGTCATGCCCCTCTGAATCAACCAAGCAGGCCCTGCCACCATTTCTTTCGGGCCCCTTTATCCAGGGGGTTTGTTGTGACATTATTGTCATTATAACAGAGCTGTTGATTAAAAGTATTCATATTTATCACAGGAAAATAGTCCACACTGCTGCCACAGCTGCACCCAGGAGCAGCAGTGTTGTTACACAACAAAAAGGAAACACAGGCAGATTAAGAGGCGAAACTTCATGAATAGTGTATTCACAACAAATGAAGCATGCGTACTGTGCATAATCGCCCACCTGCACCCACACTGTTGTTAAGAGTAAAATTATGTCAACGGAAAAACTTTTGTCCTACTTTCATTAGCTTAACATGTCGCAAATGGACGACTGGGAGTTCATCCACTTGGTTGCATTTTAGAAAGTAAAACGCACTTTGGTTTTGTGCACGTGTGTGTCTCCAAACCAGGTATATTCATGCTTCATGTACACAGCAGGAAGTCATTTCTCAGCAGAAGTCCTCCATCTTTAAGTGGCTGGGAGAGAAGAAAAGCTCTGGAGCACTGTTGAACCCTCTCGAGTGATCTAATTCACATCATCACTCCAAAAAAAATAAAAAATCTTTCAGGGTTTGTAACATATTGCAGTTAACAACAGTGTGTAATGTGCCAAGATGTACTGCAGTGTTCTCTCTGATGTGCAGGACCAGGAGGCGAGATGAAACAGAGACATATTTCATGCATTACTTTGTTTGCTTATTTGTTTAATCTACGAGGAGACCTATTTTGTTTTGTTACAACGGTGTGACACAGTGTATGTTGGCCTGTGACCAGGCCAATTAGTGTGATGTATGGTTATCTCAGTGTTGTTTACAGCATATTCAGCAAAAGAAATAAATCTGTGTGCTCACATTTCTGTCTGTGCTTCTAAATTTTGCCACTATCTATGTCACAGCAAAATGCCAAGTCAGACGCTGTTCTTTATCCTGTATTTATGATGACGCATTAATGCATGTGATAAGTAAGACAGTTTTACAGTGACATTTAATCTGGGAGCATCACCAGGCAATGTCGTGAGGTATTTTCAAAGAATATTAATACCTTTTAATTTTTACATAATCATATTTACAAGTATTAAAATCTTGCTATTCTGTACAAAAACAACCCTTTGCCTGAAGCACTGCAGGGCTGAGTGAGGTATTTCAGCAGTTTTCACTTTGCAGAATGAGCTCGAACATTACACTCATGCTGCTTTATGCTCATGAAAGATCAGTGAGAGTGATTTATTTTATAATACCAACCTTGATCCTCCATTACTTTATGAGCTGTATGTTTGCACTCCACTGAGTTTCCCGTGTTAGCAGGCAATTGCTGTCCACCTAACTTCTACATTAGGCTGCTTACATACATTATTCATCTGAAATAATTAACATGGTGGAAAAATCTTACCATGAAAAATAAAGTTCACCCTCTTCAGACATAATAGCTGAATGCTGTCTCCTTGGTGCAGAGCGGTGGTTTTGTTGTCATGCATGTTGGAGTTCAGCTCAACAGTATTGATGACTTTTCTCAATAATACCGCACATTTGAACACTGAGATGTCAATAAAAGTAACAATTTGTGTATTTACTGCCTAGAACCACTGCACAGTAAATTGTTTGCAACAAATGAGATCCTATTAAAAATTAACCCAAATGGAGCAGTGTGGGTCTCAGAAGCTGCTGCAGCGTGCAATTTCTGTTTTGCTGAGGCGAGGTTGTGGACTTAGCCTTGTTGTTCAATATTCTGTGAATAATTGAAACTGACTTGACTTTTGCCCAGTGTCTTTATTCAGTGAATTCTTTGATGACTTCAAAAGGAAAAAAAAAAAAATGCTGACTTGATTGTTAAAAATTAGCATATCTGACACTTTATCACTTGCTCAAGTTTCACGAGGAATGAATTGTCATCATCATCATCATCACACTCCCTCTCTCTTTGTTTACACTTTATCTTCCTCCTTTGCCTCTTTCAGATGGACCTGCTAGTGCCAACCAAGGTCACAGGTATCATCACCCAGGGAGCGAAAGACTTTGGTCACGTCCAGTTTGTGGGTTCCTACAAAGTTGCTTACAGTAATGATGGCGAGCGGTGGAACGTGTATCAAGATGAGAAACAAGGGAAGGACAAGGTAAGTTGATTTTGCACCACATAATGTCACTAATCAAGACTGAGAAATACACCTCTGGACAACGTAACGACAAAATTGTACATCCAGAAAGGTGTTTTTATTGGCATCTGTCAAATCTTTCATATTGAAAAAGACTGTGGACTCATGCCTGTGGGTACTGCGAGTACTGAAGGTTTGAATTATATATCACACCAGCAACAACAGGGGCATTCTGGGTAGCCAGCGTTAATGGAAACAGGAAAATACACACCTGGGTGAGACGAAAAAATACAATGCCGCAAATGTCAGAAAGACACGTATTAACTGTGAAAACGTCCATTATGGGAGCTGTTTGTTTCTCCTTTCCACTTACCTTTAGCATCTTCTTATCTGGAGCTCGTCTGGTCCGTCCTATTGCTTCCCTCTGGTTTGGGATCAGATAAGACCGGGCTGTCAACCTGGCCCGACCAGTGCTATGCTGAAAATCTTGTTTAGGGCCCTTCAGCAGAGTACACATGTCCATTCCAATCGCCCACAACAACAGAGACAGTGCAGAGCTGCAGCAGCCGCTGTGCTGATATCAGGAGAGCTGCAGGCACAGGGTTACAGCTACAGCTGAAGCCTCTTGTCTTGTAGATACTGATGGCAGGAGAGGTAGTGTTTACCTTTACGTCCTCCTGTGGTATTGAAAGATAAGCCCAATGTCTTCTCCGTATTCATGAAAGGCTGATGTGTTGACTGGAAATCAAGAAGCCAAATTTACTGGGATCATGAAATATCTCTAATTTAATTTTTCATCGTGTTTTCAGAACATAACTTTTATTTATTATTTTCAAGCTTGTGGAAAACATTTGCACAAACAAGTAACTGAAGACAAACTGTTGAATGTGTAAAAGTTGATCCACTTAATTGAAAGACTCACAGTTGTGCGTAATATGTTGTGACCAAGCGGAAACGTTTGCGGGGATAATTCAAATGTGAGTGCTTATAAGACATTCAAATGTAGGGAAAATGTCTCCATGCTTGAGTGCAGCAGCTTTTTTTTTGTGGCTCATACAAAGTTAAACCAGCACACAACACTAGTAACCAATGAAAAGTACATGTGAGAATATGGATGAAAATTTAGGTCCAGAGGATTTCATTAATAACTGAATTAATGGCTCAGCTTGGTTCAGTCTCCAATAAATATTGTCACAAATGTATTTAATAATTCAGATTTCTTCCACCTGTTTAAAATAATATTCCAGTATGAAAGTGGTAGATTGGTTTCTGACACCTTAAAATCTTCTGATTACTTTTTCATTGTTTACCTGCAGACCATGCCCTGCAGTCTGTGGACATAAAAGCCTCAGCTCTCTTATTTTGGTTTCCTCATAAAAGCTGATTCTCAGCAGTTTGTAGAGGTTATGTGGTAACTTTAACTGCCATTTCAAAACAAAATCCCCCCCCAAAAAAGTACTTTTTTGGCTCAGTGTGATAGATCTAAAGCAGCATTTTATTAAGGCAAATACCTGCCCTCAGTTTATGTTCTTATCTTTGTTGCAAATCCAGTGCAGAAGTCAATGCCTGGAAATATTTTTCCATTTCAGCTGTTTAAATTTGTTGCTTGAGGAGTTTATAACCTCCATGATGATCTTTGGATAGGGGCCAGTGCATGCTCAGCATGGTTTTCACTCAAGCAATCAACACTGAGCACTAGATGCGTACCGAAAGCCTGGAAAACATCATCTGAGAAGCAAAGGGAAGGAGAGAGAAATACTGATGACATCTCAAGAACCTATTATGTTTATTTTTAAACCTCATTTTCAGATGAAAGCTTAGTGGAGCGCAACACATTCCTTCAGTTTTACAGTTTTTTAAGCATCTCTGTGTATCAGATACAGTTCCTTTCTCTAACCGTCTACATTCTTCCCTGTGTTTTTATTGGTGTACAATTCAGAGCAGAACCAAGGATCTGCAGTTAATCCGAGTATGTATGTTGTATATTAGAGGGCAGGCGTGTTAAGCAAGACTTCTGAGAATGTCAATCAGTTTGTCCCCAGACGGAGCCGAGTGGCTGCTCAGATGTATGATTCTTCAAGGTGTTTTCCCCCTTCAGTCAGCTGAAGCAGCCATTAATGCTAGAGGACACATTTGGCTGTTGGACTCCCGAGGCTCCTCCTGCCACACCACAATGCTTGACTTGGCAGGGATATACTGTGAAAGTGTGTGTATGTGTGTGTGTCTGGGTGTCTGGTTCGAACACAGTGGTAGAGGCTTGTAAGTATTCTTCTCAGCTCCCCCCTCTAGCTCCTGTGTGGCAGAGGCTGCAGGCAGTTAGATCTAGATTGAGAGAGGAGGCTCTGTCAGAATACAGATGTTGTCAAAGCAGGGCACAGCAGCACATGCAACAGTATCCAGCTACAAAATCTATACAGCACCTTGTTTGCCTTTTCTTTACACGCAAATCCCAAATTCCCGTGTCCTGCACTTGTAACCGAGAAAAGCAACAACACAGTCCATTGTTTAAACATAATTAAACTGGGATACAATCCAAAATCCTACATTTCAGTTCAGCTGCATTTGCACACACTTCCCACACCTGGGTCATAATGCTGGTCTCACACCACTGCTCTTTTGTGGGTGTCAATATTTACACAGTTCGTTGATAGGGGCAATCATGCACAGAAGTAATTGATTTATGTTTAATAGTGTTTCACTCAGGTGACATGGGGTTAATTAGCCATTAGAGCCTTCAATCCCCTCCAGGTCAGAGGGTAACTGAATGTTAGATATCTGTGAATACAATCATCTTAACCGCTAATGGTCATTCCTATTTTCTTTCTTCAGTCCTGGAAAATATTAGCTGTGAGCCTCATTGCAGCTTAGGATTAGAAAAACACATCACTTGATAACATGTTGGCGACCTCTTTGACAAAGACTTCCTGTTGTGCATTTCAGTTTGATTGAGAGTAAATTCCTTCCTTCCTTTCATTAAAGATGTGGCTGAGTCGGTTACCGGCAACAAGAGGGCAGAGAGCAAAGGGATCTGAGCGACCTGATCCTCTGACCTGTGCAGCAGGCTGAAATAATGGACTGTGGGCAGTGTTGTAGGTCCAGAGACACAGGAGGTATCCCCTAGTAATGCAGACCTGCGGCTCTGCTAGGCTGGAAAATCAATAGTTGGGAGCAGACGTGTGGCTCCTGGGTCAGTCTGGAGACACACACCGAGACATGTGTCCTTCGGCCTTACAGCTTGACCACTGGATAATGGTGAAGTGAGACATAACTAGCTCCCACATATTTGACTGAATTTTCAATCTAAAAAATGTAATTTATGTAAAAACAGCACCTGGCTGGATGATTTGTTTTCCTCTGAACTATCAGCAGTGCTGCCTGACTTTGACAACATTTTAATTAAACCAACAGTTTAAGGGGAAACACTGCTGCATTGTGAAAGTGTTTGAGTTACCCGTGGCACAGATATTACCAGGTGGCTCCACCTGTCAGTTGCCGGTGGCTCTTCCTCTACCGTCCTGATGCTGCTGCTGTCAGGCAGGCTAACCACAGGTCATGCACAGCAGGTGCAATGGTTGCCTCATTTATACTCAGCTGAATGTATTTTGTTTTGTTTTCTCTTTGCTGCTGTGGGACACAAATAAAATCTGCTAATTGTTCTGCTTAATAAAACCTAAATCTACTTACGGTAATAATAAGTCCTGTAACTGTTCTAACAGGACCAGTAAAGTTACAGAACATCCCGTTCTCCAGCAATAATTAATTACAAAGGGAGTAAACACAGGGAGTATTATTATGTAAACATGATTGGATTATTGCAGAGAGCATCATTTTTCATGCTTTTAGTGACATCGAGTTAGTTTATGTTACCTTGACAGTAGATTTTAGTTGTTTTAATCAGTGGTAGGTTTTAATAGAGGTTTGTAAAAACTCATGCAACATTTTCCAGGTGCACCAACTGGATCAGCAGAGAAAATCCTTAACTATACACAATCTGCTGCACATCACATTTGTATTTCATACATATACTTTTTATGTCATGTATTCTTTAGGGGATTGTGTCTGTTCATTTGAATAAATCTTTGAAAATGTATGAATAAATATTAGTGTTATGCAGCTGTGGGTGAAACAGTGGACTCACCACGCTGGAACAATGAGGCTGCTGAAGTCAAGCCGTACACACACACACACACACAGCAGTGTTTGTAAGAGGAGCTCCCTGATGAGACGGCCAAGCCACCACATATACATCCTGACACCGCCCTATCTACGTAAGCATGTGTCTTAAACGTGTGTCATAGCCATCGGCCATATCACATAGGTCAGCATGTACTGGGAAAAATGTCTGTTCTGTAGAGTGATAGACGTAGTATATTTTTAGGACAGTGCCAAGATCAGGACAATGTGTCTTTTGCATAAGATTACATGAGAACTGGAACAGAGAGCTTGCACATCAGTTTAACATGATTAATACAATAGTAGCTAACAAGTTTTAGATATTGAATTACTTGTGCTAATGAAGTGATACATTTTGTTATGTTTCTGTCTCACAATCATTCTTTGCCATTATATTGTTGTCAAGGACACTATCATCACCTGCTACTATTTGTTCTTTTATTGGGATTCTTCATGTGTCGAGTTTATTTTCGACACATGTTCCCATCCCCCGGCAATCCAGGAGAGATCCTTGTCATATTTCGATCAGCTGCTGGTTTTACGGCCTTCCCGTCCTGCCTTTTATATTGTGCTATCATACCGCAGTGCTGTCACATTACAGTCATGGCAACTTTCCTGCAAATGACACACTTCTTGCTTCCTGCTGTCAAATGCTGCAGTTTCAGGAAAACATAAAAAGTGAAAAGAAGAATCGACATTGAGTAGAGTTGGAAAATGTCCTGTGATGACTTTCTTCTGTCGACATTTATGATATTATCAGTGTAAGAAATAAGGAAACATGGTTATTCTGTGGAAGAGCAGTACAGTAAATGAGTAATCGAGTAATTAAGTAAGTATGTAATTATGATTACTCTGATTATTGTTATCGTTGTTATTAATTTTTTTGTGTACAGATACAGGCAATTGGTTACATTCAGGTACAGTCTTATATAATAACATATAGAAAAAGGAAAAGGAGGAGAAGTGAGAGCATGCGATTTAGTGTTGTTTGCTTGTCTGCAGATACAAACCTAGTCTGACTCCAACCTGAGCTCTGTACTACAATATAGATGAGAAAGACAGGGGAGAAAATGACTTTCACTGCAGGAGGAAAATGATGAAAAAGGATGCAGGATGAAAAGGTGACCTGCAATCGTTTGTATCACACATGCAAAATAGGAAAGTAATGGAAGAGTACACCTGTCACATGATTTCAGCTTTAGTTTTCAGTATGAGGAACTCACACAAGTCATGTAAACAACATAAAAAACAGGACTAAACCTGCTGAATACACAACAACAGACACAATGGAAAAGGAAGAAGTTTGTCACATCACTGCATGTTAATCAGAGCCGCTTTATCTTTTTCTCACTTTATCCCAGTCTCATTAGGATAAAATGAAATTACCTTTCATGAAGTTTCAGGTTTTCGTGAACTCTATCGTCGACTAAAACAATATGCACATTAGCACATTTAAACATTATGCCACCAACAGTGCTCAGCTTGGAGTTGATATTGTTAGACCTTGTTTTAATTTGGATTCACAATGGCAGTTGTCTCTTGTGTTTTAAGAACCTGATGTTTTCGTGCATTTTTATACTAAATGTGTAATTTGCATACTTTAATTGGGCAGGGTTTTTTTTTCTGCTATTTTACATGAAAATTAGAATTTTCTTGAATAAAAATAGATAAATAAATGTGTGTCTTGGCTGTTCACTTGTGATCCAATCGCCAAAGAGGGATTTTAAGTGTAAACAGGGTCTATGTTTTCATGTGTAGTTTCTCATATCCAGAGTTATACCCCTGCGCCCTATGAATACTTTAAAAGGAATGAGTTGAAGGATTACTTTAAAAAAATGTCAATCCTCGTTCACAGCACCTGCTTGGATTTAGCCTACTGATTTTCTATTCCACACAACACTGAATCCCATTACATTCCAATTACACAGGCATAATCATATCTTTTTAATTGAAATGATCATATCCTTCAATGAAGCACTCCCTGTAGATACATTCCTTCCTAATATACTTAATTCTGCTCTCTATTAAGCACACACCAAAGCTTCTAATAATCAATAATAAAACAGGCATCCCAGTATGACTATTATGCCTGTTTGTGTGTGGTCGTCGGCCAACTCTTTAACTGTTGTTTCAGGGTTCATCTAAAGACTCTTAATGGTTACTGGAAATGAAATGAAAGTGGTACATACACAGAAATGTCTCAGATAGACAACTGTATTTTCAGTGCTTTCAGAGAAAAGTATGATGGTGGCTGTGTGATGAGTGCATGTGTGTAGGTGTGTTGGTCCAGAGTGCATATTAGTCTATAGCACAGCATGCTCCCTGTTATATGGAGAAACATTGCTGTTCTTTTATAGCAACATTCCTGACACCTAGCAAAGTCTTTGTTTTAACAACAATGTGAAAATTTGTGGGGGGAAAAAATGAAGCCTAAAAAGCCTAATGTGTGTGTTATTAACACCATTCAGTAAGCAGGAAAAACAGCAGCTGATGTTTTCACTAATTGTGAAGGAGGTACATCCAGCTGTGCCACTTTAATAATGCACCATTTTCCTCGGGGGAAAACTGTCGATGTGCTCACGTGTGATGCATAAAAGAAAAGTACCAAGAATAGGAGAGTTTCAGGGAGTGTTCGCTTGCTGGCAGTCTTTGAATTGAAGCTCTGATTGGCTGCGCTTCATTCACTACCTGTTCAGGCATGGGGTCTGCAAGGTAACAGTCTGGAAAAATCAAGCAAGGACTGCACCAAGAATGTTCTGCACCTGCCAGCCAATAAAAAGCCATATGATTTGTGTTTTTGTGGGTTTTCACTGATGAATATGTATTTTTTTCCTTGCCAAAGCATGTGTTTTACATTTACATGTTTTGCCTTCCAATAAAAAAATCCAGTCAAACAGACAAACAATCAACTGAAAAATGAATAAATCGACATTACTGCTGTTTTTGCAGGTCTTCCAGGGGAACTTTGACAATGACACGCACAGAAAGAACGTGATAGATCCACCCATCTACGCTCGGCTCATCCGGATCCTCCCCTGGTCATGGTACGGCAGGATCACTTTGCGCGTAGAAATACTTGGATGCACAGAGGAAGAGTGAAGTCCTTTCCTCCATCTTTCTTGCCATCATCCCCTGTCCTTTGGTATACTGGAGTATCTCACGCAGTACTTCACAAATAAACTGTGCAACCTGTAAAAAGAAATTGATTTCCAATGGATTTTTCAAGAATAAGTGTTTGGTTGTGGTGGGTTGCTGTTTGTTCTTTTTGTACAATGATTTAAAACCTGCCCCCCTCCCTCTTCCTCCCCCGTTTCACTTTTTTTTGTCTTTTTTGTTTCCTATTTAAAGCGTAATCTTTGTCTTTTTATTCTTCTCAAGAGTTGCCATCCTGTTTGGAATGAACTTCTGTAATACACATTGCGAGGGTGGGATTGGGGGCGGAGTCAGAGTGGGAGTCTCACTGTGGTTTGAACTCGTTGCCATAGAAGCTATTGTACAGTGTCACTTTTTAACAAAGATGTGAAATCTGTCTGTCGTGCTTCATTGGACATGATTAACCAACTCCATATCATAGCTAAACTGTCTAAAGTATCATGCAGAGATGACATGTTATCACATTATCAAATATATTTTTACTTTGATGACTACACCCCCTCAAGCCATGCTTTTACCCTAATGGACACTGGCATTACTACATCAATCAAAACACTATTAATGCTCTTGTATTATATGTAAAAGACTAAGAAATTGCATGGTGCGTGAATTATAAATGTATATTATGACAAATCATTTAAAATCTCCAGCCCTGAGAGCAAATGGTTTTGATTTAGGGACCTATTTTTATGTGCATTTTTAAGTAGTTCTGAAACATTGCAACACACTGCAAAAGCTTACTAAAGACGGATATGTGAGACAATAAACAAGCACTGCAGTTAAACGTGGGACTGCAACACTGACACTGAGGCTTATATGCTGTATCTAGCTAAAATGTTTAAATGCTCTCATAAAGAGTTTCCATTTTTTTTTAATTTGTAACTATTTGAATATCGCTGACTTTTTCTAAGATATTTGGAGATATTGTTTGTGCTTGTTCTTTTTTTTGTATTTATTTTTGTTTTCCTTTGTCTCAGCTGTCAGATTCATAAAATCTGTGTTAAATGTCCTCGTGTTGTCTTGGAAATCTAAGTTGAATCAATTAAAAAGCTCAGGATAGATGTCATTTATAATAACCCACAATGTATAATTTTTGGCCACCTATTTCTGTGTGTTATAATTTAAAGAAAATATTAGAAGAAGGAAAGCAATTAAAATGAAATTTAAATCATTCATATATGCATAAGTCGAATAATGAACACAGCTTCTTTATTATCTTTAATCCCTTTGAAATGATAACCTTTAATTACTTTATTTTCAAAAGAGAGCAAATGTCCAAGATTACTAATATATTAATATATATGTCATTATCTCAAACCTATGAAGACGATGAACTATGGTGACCGTACAGAGCTCTAAATTAAATACAGCTTTATTTTAAGGGGCTTAATCTTTATTATCATACTGGATTTAAATAGTATAATAATGAAACAAAGCGCTTATAGGTATCGCCACATGATGTGACAGCAGCTCTCTGCATGTTCAAATGGTTGCAGGGTGCTAAAAATATTTAAGGCTACGGGGATAAAGATGCTGTTGTGCCGGTCAAGTCAGAACATTTGTGATTGCAGGTATCGGTGTATGGGATGTGCTGTTGGCTGCAGTCTGCACTAAATGAACATTGGTGCGTGGTTGGTTAAATAAATGGAAGTAAACAGGTCCTGAGGTACCACTGTCAACCTGCTCTACGCTGCTTAAAAATAGGCCTGGATTACTCTAGTGGCTTCCACTTTTGACTAGTTATCCCTAAGCTCTCCAGCTCTATAATAAGACCTGAAAGGAGTCACGTCCACTTTTATGCTCCATGTTTCAGTGAAGACTTGTCAGCTTTCAGTCCCTTAACAAAACAATCATTTCTTATTTTCAGAATACAATTTATTTGTTCTGAAATTGCAGCACAGCCCGAAAGACAAGGATAGATACTGAAGAAAAAACTATTTGAATGCATCATCTTTTCCTAATAGGTTTGATTGCCTGACTGGATTGGAAATACAAAAGTGCCACTGTTGTTTTCGTTGCTTTATATATTCTGAATAAAAATTAAAACTGAAATAAAAGATTTTTAACTTAATTCTATGTGACATGATGAAAGCACAGCAAGAAAGCATCCAGAAATGTGCCACCATCCAAGGTTTTTGTAGATTAATTTATATCTGTTGTTTTGTACCAAGTCGTTTTCTGCTGTCAGGCCATCAGCACCAATGCGGCTGACAAGTTAAAGATGTTTTTGATTATCTGGATAACTGGAACTGAGCATAGCCATAAGTATTCTGCTTTGGCAAATTGTAATGTGATTCCCAGTATATCATGTTGTATACTATAATGGCCCGGATGTGTCTGATGATGGGGATATGTGGGAAAAATTTGCTTGTGTAAGTTACACTAAACGATAGATTATTAATGTGTAAAAAAAAAAAAAAAAAAAAAAAGAAATGTTATTTGGTGTGAATCAGTGACTGTCACTCCGTAGGTTCATGGACACAGGATCAGCATAAATAGAAATTCTCTCACAGATTTTTTTGTCTATAAACATTTGAAATTTTGACACATTAATTCTTTATTGCCAGATCGCTGTATCCCGGCCAGCATCTACTCTGATCGATGTGTGTGGTTAGCTCCATGCGAGCATTTATCACAGAGCAGGCGTGCTACAAAACTTTGAGGAAACTTGCATGATGTATGAGTTTGAACAGTACAGTATAACAAAGATGTCCACAGGCACATGATTATGTTCTTTGCATATCATAATGATCTAATAGCCTTTACTTTGTACTCACCACCAGTTGTCGTGTGCAGTGTAAAACTTCATCTCACTGGTCCAACAGGGGAGTAAAGTGGGAAACCCGTCCTGTCTTTGTATTTCTGCGTCAACTGTTCATATTTTATTTTTTACCTCCTCAAGTCTTGAGTGTCAACCACTATCTAGAAAACGTACCTAATATAGTACTGGTTAGGTTCAAGTCTGCAGAGGAGAGTGAGAAACTGTGTACAGTCAAAAACAAAAAGCTCTTTCAGTTTGACAAATAAAAACATATCTGTGAATATGATGTGATGCTTTGTTTTCTTTAAATGTCTGATGGCGTTATGGTGTGATGATAAACCCCTAAATATACAGCAAGCAGTACAATCACTGAACCAGTGGTCTCCCTCTAACACTAACAAACTAGTAAATGTTCACATACCCATTCAAAGCTAAATACATTTACATGCTGCTACATAGGAATACATTGTCCACATATCTCAACATTAAAAGCAAGAGCAAGTTATAAAAAGAGATGTTCTTAAAAATGATAAAGGGTATGAAACATTATGTCTTAATACAGGATGTGTTCTGCTTCCAGCTTCCTAACTCTGTCTAAGAGGAGGTGACAAGTGTTTCTACGGCCTGCAAAGACTGCAGGAGGTAACGTCAGAACAAGTAAAATACCAATATTAACCTTTGTTGTGAAGGCTTTCTTGTGCAGCACTGTAATTCTTTTGCTTTCGACTACTGTTCACCACCTTTGTTATGTCTTGAGTTACAATAGTTTCTCTGAATTGCATTTTATGCTTCTCTCAATAGCCACAACTAAGCTTGTTGTTGGCTGTACTAACACCATGTTCCCCAAAAAAGGGCTGACAACCCAGTTTCACAGTAATGGCAGATTTATGCTTGTCCGTGTTCACTCACAAAGAGACACACACAAAGTTGCAGCGAGGCAACACATTTGAAAGTCCTTTTAGCCCTTAAATAAATGTTGATGTTAACACAAATGGATAGAAAGACTGCAAATGTTATTTTCCAGCTGTGCATGGACTTACCTATGGAAATGAATGGTTTCTTGATTCAGTTTCATCAGTATCAAATTGAGTCAAGTGGGTGTTTTTTAGCATCACAAAACATATTCTGACTGTATGAATATAATATATATTCTTTGTCACCACGAGTAAATATTATCATAGCTTATCTTCATTTTTTATGGACAGTCTAAACTTAAGTGTCTAAACAGTTGACGAGAAGACAGATACCACTCTCGTGTTTGCAGCTGTAGCTAACATGCTAAGAAAGAGGAAACAGGTGGCTAAATCCACCAGTCCCTCTGCAGTAAATGTACACTCAACACAATGTGTAGTCAGTACAAAAACTGAGACTTCAGAAAGTAAATGTCCTCTAAGTCCCCAACCACCGGGCCGGGGGCGGTACCGGTCTGTGAGGTATTTGTTACCTGGCCGCACAGAAAGAATTGATCATTTATATAATTTCCGTTATATTGGTTATTAGAGTATGAAAGACGTTTTATTTTGAAAAACCACTGGATTCTCTCCGACTTAACCTTCGTCTGTGCCTCTTGACACATCAATGCGCTTGTTTCAGTCACGTGATCAGATATAAGTTTGTAAACTAGCAGAAACGAGTAAAAAACAAACGTCTTTGGAGAGCTTCTTTGCAAAGATGAAACATTTGTTTTTTAAGCCGGTGGTGTTATTTTATTTTTGCAGTGTTTATCTGCCACACAGTGAAGGCCGATCCGTGAAATTAATGCCTACATTAAACCGGCTCATGGTGCAAAAAAGGTTGGAGACTCCTGCTCTAAGGTGTGGACATTAGATCAGTGTCCTCTTCTCTTTTTGGTAGCTTCCTGCTGTTGTCATCATGTCTCTTTTTAAAAATCTTCAACTATACACATAGATGCATGCAAATGAAATATTGATTCTATGATGTATTTGATCGCCTACGGAGTTTATCTGAGTACCAGATGATGTCAGTAACCACAAGATGTATTGTGTATCATGTTCAATCAGCACTGCAGTTAAAGTATCTAATAGATGAATTGAATGGTTCAAAAACTACTTTGGATGGAGATATGATAGCTTTGTGTTTATCTGATTTATTAGACACATGCACATAATTGCCACATGGATCAATAGGAAAGCCAATCAATATATGAAAAAGGGAAATTTGACCTTCACAGAAAAATTGCCTTCCATCAATACAGGATAGCGCTCATGAAACTGCAATGGTTGAGCTATTGACAGGTTTTGATATGATGAAACGAACTTGCAACAGACCAGGTCATGCACCATAGGTTATACAGTGGTGGTCATATGGGCACACACTCACATATTCAATCACAGGCACTATTTACTTTGTCAACATACATTTCTAATTTCTTGTTTTGTCATCTTTGTAACTCTCTACAATTTCTTCTTTCTCCGTCTTCTTTGAAGAGGCTGTTGTTTTAATAAGCTCCCAGTGTAACAGAGCAGACACAGAGTTTACCAGCTTAAAGTCGACATTTATCACTGTTAGGACTTCTCTCTGTTTCTTGACCTTTTATTTCTTCGTCAGCTTCACTTCTTTTATCTTTTCTCAAGCAAAGAGAATAATTCTATCACTCTGATCGAAAGGCAAGTCATATGTATTCTGGTGACTCACTAATTAAATTTAGTTTCGCAAACTGATGAAATGAATGGACAGATTAAAGCGTCCCCAAACTACGCAAACCTGAGCAGAAAGGAAATACGTTCATTTACAAAAGGTCTTGTGTGAAATGGTATTTTATTTGACCTAAATAAAAAGGAGATCATTTGATAGTGAAGATTCACCTGAATGAGTTTTTTTTTTTACTTTGAAATGTTCTAAATGTAAAACCCTGTATATACATATGCATGCAAACTGTCATTACACTTATATAATTATGAAAAATACAGTAAGTTTAAAAAAAAGCATAGGTATGTAATAATAACACTAAACACTGGCCAAACAGATGTTACAGTAATATCTGTTAAAATATTATGTGGCATGTCAGCTCTTAATAAGATCAAATACGTACAAACAAGGACAGATATTCTACTTCTCGTGAAGAGTTCAGCCAAAGTGCTTCCTAAACCTGTCACCTGTGTCACTCATCTGCTGCTTCGTTCTGCCCATGAATTCTGAGTCTCTGCAGGTAACCCAACAACACCTGTGATTTCTATGTTCGAGATCTGTCTGTAAGCCAGTATATCTGAGGACATCATCCATGAAGAGCATCATTCAGCTAAGCACCACAGATTACTGCAAAGCAGCATGCATCATTTAGCAGATGTTAAGGTGGTGTGGGACCAGTTACGAAGCTGGACTGAGACCAGCTGGGATCCTACAGCTCAGTGACAGAGGGGTGTTACCTGAACAAGTTTAGCACAGCTTTCACAAGGCCCAGTTTCAGCAGGCTGACCACTCACAGCTGATCTCCAGAGCAGGGAACGTGTGCACCTCTGAAGGTGTGGTGTAGGTCTTTGGTATTATATCTAATGTTTAATCTGATGTTTAGGATTTGACTGAAATCTGCTTTTCAAGGTCTTTTCATAAACTCTGATATCTGAACTAATGACATCAAAATGTCATGTCATAAATGCAGCCACATTATCAATGAGCTCACAAAGAGGGGTGAAAGTAAGCCGGTACAGTCCGGTACTGTGTACCACTAAAAGATTCAGTGGCGGTACACAGTACCAGGACGATGGGAGAGCGGCGCCCTCCGGGTCAGAAAATAGATCCGCTAGTAATGTGCAGTCATGAAAACTACTGTAAATTACCGCAGTCGTTCTTGTTACAGTTTTTATTACTTGTAATCTTTCGTTTTTAGCGATTAAATTTCACTGTAAGGGCGAGGGCTTTTATTTTGAAAGGGGCTCGTCTCCAGTGACGAGAGAAAACGGATCACGTCTCCAGCACCAAAGAAAAAGTTTGCAGCTGGCTGAAATGGGCACAAGGTTTGCTAGAATATATTTCATATTGTTTTAATTATATAGATTTTGTTGGATTATTGTTCTGATTTGATCGTTTTTATCTGGGTTTAAAAAAGGATGTTTGTGCTAGCTAAATGCTATGTTGTCATGAGGAGTTCTGTTCATTGCAAATTGTCCCAAATATAATCCCTGGGAGGGTAAGCATTTGTATTTTGTCTTATTTTGTTCAATTTTAACGATACAGAACAACTCGGAAAAGAAGCTGCTTATTCGCTAACGATATCACTCAGCAGTACCAGCGCATGCGCGTCTACTCCCGAAACAGCTGTTGCTATGGGGAGCGGTGCGTTTGATTTAACGCACTGGGATGTTTTCCACAACTGGTCTACAGATGTCAAGAAAGATTTGTATTCGGGATGTTTATCAATGTTTCAATTAAAAGAAATAGTTTATCATATTATCAAATGTTTTTTTAATTCCTGTGTACTTCATAGGCCTGCAGGTAGCCTGCAGTAAAATATTGAAATGTTTTTATTCATTTGGGTTTTGACTTTGCTATTTTAAAATGCATGACATGAGAGAGAGATAAAATTATCGGTAATAGCACCGGCAAGAATTTAAAACTACTTTCACCTCTGGTCACAAATGAAACATAGGTACCAAACAATAGTGTCTGAGCTTTGACACCTTGATTCACATTTGGTTATTTTGTTACCATGTGAGTTTTAGCCTGAAATTAGTATGATATTATAATAAGCAAAAATATCTGTTTGATCCAGAAATGCAGATTTGTCACTTAAAGGTGTCACTAAAAACCAAAAAAAAACTGCCATGTAAAAAGTTGGAATCTGTGAGATGCCACGATTATCTCTCCACTTCAGGACATGCAACAACACAATTGCTAACCCTTGTTTAGCTCACCACTCTCCAGGCATCCAAAGCCCTGTGCCATGCATATAATGGCACCAGGAGAAATGGCCACCATTTGGCTGTCAGACAGGGGGAAGGTGTGACATTACCTTTGGGCCTCCAGCCCAGTCGCATTGTTTTCTGTCGTGATTGACACAACTGCATCAGAACATATCATTTTGTTATGTAAAAATATACAGATAAATTAACAATGGTATGTTAAAGAAGACAATTGTCTGTTTTCCCAGAAAGCAGGGGTCCGGGGTCTGTGGTTCCTCCCTCACTATGTGTAGGAGATCTTCCCAGAATCCATTTCAAAGGCTTTCTTTTCCCTTTAAATTTTTTAGAGTTTCGAGCATGGTGTTGCATAGCCTCGGAGATATTAAAAGTAGCATATAATGATCCAGGAAGTCTATTTTTAAAAGGCCAGCCTGAAAGAATGAGGAATAAAGTGTTCAGAGAGTGCAGTGTAATCTGGAGACTCCCTGACTGCCTGTCTATAGAATTTGCAAAAAGCTGTTTGCAGAAAAGTGGAGATAAGGACTTGTTCCCATCAGGAGCGTGTCCACCCCTATCCTGTAAAATGTTACATTATCAATTGAGCAGAAATGACAGGGTTTGGATCACTTTAAATGCTCTCCTGCTGTTCCCGTGTATAAGGGACTGACAGGGCTGTAACAGGAATGGCACAGGAGACCAAAAAAAGAACAGCAGCTGCCTCCTACATCACAGAAAAAGCTCAGCCGTAGAAATAATCTCACTTTAAGGTTCACTGCCTCTTTACAGCCTTTGACAGTATCACAGGCTTTTTACTGACTTGTCGTGTTGAGTGCCAAATTTAAAATACCTGGTAAATTCCTCAACCAATCCTCCAGCTTAATTGACCGTACAGGTCTGTGAAAGGTGAAATGGTTTTGAAATCCAGTTGTGTTTTTAGGCTAAATAGTCAAAGTTGAGTTTAATCAATGAGCCAGAGGAATGTAAAAAGACTCATAATGAGTAAGGGCTATCTCCTGTGTAAAGTTGTAGGAGAGAGATCAAATGTTTAATCTGAGTCATTTTTCTGCCAGTTAAAATGGGTACTCTTGTTACAGCTGGAAATATTGGTGATGATCTGTGCTCCATGGGACAAATCTACCCACAATGTTCATTCTGTGAGCTCGCAGGGCTTTGACTTCTTACCTCATTTGTAAAAACTGTGGTGACAAATTTCTTCATGCGTCAGCCAGAGCATTTTATATCTGGAACGCCACAGCACGCCCGATGTGTGAGCTATATATAGTGTCACTTATCGTATGGACCGAATTCATCTGCATGCCGCTCTGTTTGTCGCAATGAATATCGAGGGCAAATGAGTTTCAAGTGCCTTGTGATATCTCTCTTGTTATCTTGTTTGTGTAGTCTTTGGGGAGTTTTTTGGCAGAACTGGGCCAGTCTTGTGTGCACTATTCACTTCTGTAATGAAAGCGATGCAAATGTTATTTTTGGTTCGGTTATTGTACCTGTAGAGCATCCAGGAGGGACAGAAATTGCCACTAATAAGCTACTGAAAGCATCAAACTGTCTTCTGTCCTTTAGAATTGAGGTCGGCTTGAACGTGAACGAGAACAGAAGATTGGAGCAAAGATTTACTGTAGGCCAGTCAAGATAGATATCACAGGGACACCTTAGAGGCATCTAATGGGCATTTTATGTAAGCATTTCATGGAGGCCAATTAAGACTACATGTGCTCCATAATGTCCACGAGATGAGTCATCATTTCACAGTATGTACATGTATTAAGATTAATCAGGCTATTAGTAATGTCAGTTTATTTCCCTTAAGTTTAGGCATAATGTTTAAATCTGAAAACCACATATATGTCTGTGAGCTAACTTCATGCTTTGTAAACAATGTACTGCTTGCACTAGCTTAAATTTAAAGCTGTGCTAATCTGTGTTATTATATCAAAAACGGATCGAATGAGGATGTGTAACGATAAAGAGATTTGTCAGTCAGTCAGTCATATACCTGCTTCTCCACACTTGGGTCGCAGGGGTCTGCTGGAGCCTATCCCAGCTGTCAGCTATCAGCTCTCCTGCCAACTTGCCAGCCTATCGCAGGGCTAACACAAAGACAAACAACCATTCACACTCCCACTCACACCTATGGTCAATTTAGAGTAATCAATTCACCTACCAAGCCTGTCTTTGGACTGTGGGAGGAAAACAGAGTACCTGGAGAAAACCCACACATGCACAGGGAGAACATGCAAAGTCCACACAGAAAGGCCCGAGCCCAGATTTGAACCCCGAACCTTCTTACTGTGAGGTACAAGTGCTAACCACTGTAGTAGTAGTAATAATAATAATCATAATAGTTTGGATTTATATACCGTATTTTCCAGACTATTGAGCGCACCTGTTTATACGCCGCTATTGAATGTATTCAAACAGTTTGATGTCTGATGTGACGAGGCTAAATGTATCGGCAGCACGGAGCTTGCTAGCTTGTAAAAAGCTAACGAGCTTCGTGCCGCTAATACATGAGCCACACCGGTGTTTAAGAGGCAGGGTTCAAACATCGGAAAAAAGTAGCGGCTTATAGTCCAGAAAATACGGTAATAGTGAATACTGGTTTTTAGGGAAGTTTGAATAAGTCTTATATACCCCTAGAACATGTCTGTGAAGATTCCTGATCAAACTCCACTTTGATCCTGTATTTTAGTCTGCCTTAAAAGCCCTCTGTGTCAGCTCAACTCAGAATGGGCTGTTTTCCAATGCCAGTCACTTTAATGCTCTCCCCTCTGTTCCTCAGCACTGACGTCGCTGTAACCAGGAAACCAGCGTAACGTGAGGAATCAAAACATTTGCCGAATCCACACATCCATATGAGCCTGGCAGCCTATGTGACAAAAAGTGTGGATTTGGATGGATTCATGTTGCGGCCAAACCACTTTTGCAACGGAGAAATTCAAGGAGGCGGATGCTACGCTTCCGACGCTGTGGGAGACCACGGGGGATACTCTGGAGGGATTGGCTAATGCAGCGTCTGTCAGATCCTGTGATCTATTGTTACATCACAATATATCAGTATCCAGAACCGCATGTCTTACCACTAGGGTTGGGAATCAAGAACCACTTCTGCAATTCATCGGAACCGTACCTGTCCTTCATTAACAATTCCTCTTATCAATGCTCCCACTTATTCAGCCCATAGAAATTATTCAGTCAGTTGACTTGTTTCCCTTTTGTAAGACACTGTAAGCGCGATTCAAGCCAGTTTGCAGTTTACACTGCGCATGTCAGTGGAGTTCTAGTTTGTTTGTTTTTTTTACATGGTTTTACACTGGCTGCAGTTCAAGGCCTCCAAAAGTCTGGATTTTGAAGCTGGCTGAGTACAGGCTGTCAGGCTGTAAAGTATTTATGACACAGCAAACTACATCGTTAACTCTGCCATGTAGTCGCTAGCTCCCACTGCGTTATTTCCCTATGCGTGGCTAACTGAGCCTGCTAGCTGTGGCATTTGTGAGTCCGCTGGTTTGTTGTGATGAAAACTAAACTACATTGTTTTCTCTCATTAAGGAAAGATACTAGCTTAGTGGCTACATATAACATAGATGTTTATTATAGCGCAGTCGCTGGTTAGCTTTGGCACTAAATAATTATTTCTGTTACTTTGAAACTAGATTTAAAAACGCACCTCAGCCCAACTCCTCCACTCTTCCTGTCACACACAGATAAATCAGGTATCGTTAAGAGAATTGATAAGGAATTGAATTGGAAAGCAATATTATCAGTGACATTGATATTGATAAAATCTTATCAATTCCCATCCCTACAAGTATTTCTCTTCAATGAGGTGGTTTTGAAATCTCACTGTTAGTGGGCTAGAGCCAAGCCAAATACCAAACAACACAGCATAGTAAATTCATTA